>CAUJNA010003440.1:0-150000 GCA_963377175.1 Effrenium voratum
TGGAGTCGATGATCTCGTTGTCGATCTTGTCGGCATCGCTTGCATACGACCCCCCACTTGAAGCTCCCTGCTGGGGGACTGGCCCACCAGAGGTTTGTTTCCTTTGCCCGGAGCTCGACGCTGACTTCTGCTGTCGCTCCGTCTTCTGCGGCGGTTCCGTCTTCGATGAACCCATTACCCACCACGTCGGCTCCTCTCCAATCGCGAAGTCCTCGGGGTACCTCTCCAGTTCCCTGTCGGCTTCGTTAACGGTGCAGTAGGTGTTCTGGTCGAAGTCGATCACGTTGTCCTTCTCCACCTTCTTTTCAATCTCCTTCAGCCAGCTTACCCGCTTGCGCCGATCTTGGTTCTCAGCGGCCCTGTCTGCCGCGTGTGGCGCCAAGCTGATGGAGTTGATGTTCATCGCAGGCAGCGTTGATTTGTAGATCATGTCGATGCACCACAGGAAGTTCCTGGCGACCTCGATCTCCCGATAGAGGTCCTTCAGCTCGGACTTGTCCTGACGGAAGTAAACTGTGTACGACCGATCCGTAGCATGCCTTTCCCCGACCAATGGCTGCAACCTCCTCATGATGAAGGAAACGCACATGAGTGAGTTGATTGCCCCGATGCATGCGTCAGAGGTGTCGCTGGGGGTTGACCCACAGATCATCCAGCGCAAAAGGTTGTGCTGGTGAGCTCTTTCATCTCTTCTCATTGCATACGCCAGGTTCTTCATCGACGCGCGCAGCTCATTCTGGTAGGTCAGCCCAAGGTCCCAATTCTTCTGGTAGTCGGCTCTTGTGCCATGACCGTAGAAGTCAACCTTGGGAGCCTTGATCACGCTCAACGTGAATACCTTCCCCCAGCTTCGATCTCTGAATTTCGCAATTCTTCGATCATGCCTTTCGAACTCTGCAGTTGTCAGAAACTCCTCGGAGCTCCTCCACCTCCTTGACGACGAGGTCCTGGTTGGTTCATCACTGATGAACTCTTTGTAGACTTCCCCGACGGAGTGTCTTGGTGTAATGCAGCTGTGAAAGACCGTTCTTCATTGTTCTCGGCCACACCTGATGCGAGATCCCAGATATCTGCGATGGATCTCAACATATCTGCCCCCTCAATGCAATACTTGGTGACATTGAGCAGTTCAGGATTCTTTGCTAGTAGCGATGCCTCACCGCAAAGAGCAGTTCAGGATTCTTTGCTAGTAGCGATGCCTCACCGCAAAGCTGGTTCAGCGCCGCCACAATCTTCTTCCCTTTGCTGCAGAATTCCCTCCAACCAAGCATGCATTCGTCAGCAGAAAGTTGTCCGAAAATCGTACTGATAAACTCCAATGCAACCCTCATGGATTGCCCTTCTCCTTTCATCATTCCGCGGCACTTGGCAGAGTAGTACGCTGAGTAGGCGTAGATGACGGGGACGCCAATGTCCTCGATCCACTTTATGCATGTACCCAGGTCGCTGCCCATTTCCATTCTCTTGGGGATTCTTTTGCCCTCCTCGATGGCGTTCTTCACGAGGTTCCCCAAGAATATTGCCGCTTGCCTGGATTTCCCAACAGGCACGCAGAAGAATTCATTTGTATTGACGACGGTCGCATTGGCAGTCATCTTGATGATATTCTCCAGAACCGGGAAAACCCAAAATAGGCAGCTGCGAATAAAGCCACAGAATAGTCCCAATATATGCCCAGCTTCTAATTGAGGTGCGGGACTGGCCCAACTCCTCGTCGAAACTTGAGGTTCGGGACTAGGCCAGTTTTCCGTTGGAAGCTGAGGTTCGGAGCTCCTCTTTGGTACAGTCGGGGCGTTGCGAATCTCACACGCAGCAGCTTGATGCTTCCGCGAATTCCCTCGCGTAATGCAAGCAAGAGCGAGTTTCAATGGTGCCGGCTGAAGGCACTTTGCTCGAGCACGAAAACGACGGAGGATCACACACACAATTAACGACGTGTACAGCTGGGTTTCCTTGGCTTCCCGACCAGCACAAGGTCCATGTTCATGGTTTCCATTACACTTCTTAGACAACGAGCTGCCAAGGTCAAAGTTCCACGAAACAACTCTCCATGGTTTCTTGATTGGCATGGGTTTCTTCGCATACCTTTGCTTCAAGCCATAGCGACACCCATCAAACTCATGACTAATGCCATCATGAACAACCTCATGCAGTCTCTCATCCTTCCAATAATCGCAACTTCCAGGCAACTCAAACAAAATCGCAGCGCGTTTCGTCATGGCACGCCGTTTGATTTCAACGAACCGTTCAAACAATTTCCAAAATTCCTTCTGTTTGGCCTCGATTTTCTCTGCGGTGTCAATTCCGCGAGTCTTGTTGAGGCGTGCCCATGATGATCCCCCCGTGCAAGGCCCGGCGAAGAACAACAAATCGGAAGGTTTAGTAAGCACATGTCTGGCGATTCTCCCCCCGTACTCGCTCAGTAAGTCATCGACCAAAGTGATGGTCACGACCTGCGGCCCGTTATGTCGGGCAAGGGCAGTGAACCAGTTACGCGGTTCGGAACATGCCATCAGCACAATAGGCCGAGCCAAGTCAACACTGTACAACGTGACGACTGTGCGAGTTCTCATACCAGGAAGCGAGACATGCACCGGAGCGCGAAGCACACCACCGTCATGTTTAACCATCGCGAGCTCAATACCCGGCGCTAACTGTGGTTTGTGCTTCACCGCAATGCGATATGGAACAAAACAACGACCAGGAACAAAATGCTCATGACTGGTATGCAGACAACGCATAAGCAGCTTCAACCAACCGGAGCAAAGTTTCCAAAGCAAGGTCATTGACACATTTTAATTCAATGCGCTCGTTCGACAGCTCTTCAACGAATGCGGCCAGCACGGACTGCATGTCAACATCCCCGGACCCGACATGAATTGGTCGTGGTCGTGGAGATTGCTCCCGCGCCGGTACAGCAACCGGTACGGGATGAAACTACCAAACTGCGCGTTCAACCCACCCATCAATCCGCTCACACTGTAACCCAGGGTCAACCCTGTCCTCAACCTTGAGCCATGACCCGTTCCTCAGAAACCAAGTGGAACGAAGCCACTTGCTCCTGAATGGTGTCACAACCGCGAGTGGAGGTTTCACACGCATCAATCTGGGTCCTTTAGCAACGACAACCGGATCATGTCCTTCATGCTCATGCAACCCTTCTTTGGACGTCAATCCGGACCACCACAGGTCCGGGGGCATGATCGGAATGTGTGTGTACGGAAATGTGGGAACTCCGTCAACCGTTCCCGAAGCAGTCTGCATGGTCCCTTTTATGGGATCACACGTAGGTGTGAGCGCCTTGAGGGTATCCGGGTCAGACAGCAAGCTCGGGTCGAGTAGACCAATCTGCAAACATGCATGTTTCCATTTGCGTCCATCATTGAACGCCTTGGTGTTGATGTCCGCCGCCATTCTGTCGGTGACCTCATACGCCAAATACATGTAATCACGTGTGAACATCTCATGCATCCACGAAATGCAAACACCATGGCTTCTCTCAAGGTGGCGCATCGTGGGGTTTCTCCCCGATCGCACGACACCGATCATAGCCTTATTTTATTATCGTCATAGAACACAAAGTTCGGTGACTTCTTGAGAATCCGCTGCGACAACTTCAGAGCAGGCATACCCATGGCTCTCATGGCAACATCGGCCGCAACTATTTCGGCCTCAGGAGTTGAGTGACTCACACAACCCTGTCTTTTCGAGCTGCCAGACAACGGAAACCGAGTATTAGGCCCTTGTATATTCAAGTGTCCACCAGAGGTAGAACGTAGCGAGCCGACACATCCTGCAAAGTCAGCGTCCGCATACAAGGCCAAGTGCACATCATCCATGGAGTCTCCGACCCAACCGACCATGCGCCAATGTTTCGTATGATGCACGTAGCACATCAAATGATGCAAACCCCGATCATCGGAGTCAGTCCACCTGTGCGCATTCCGTGCCAGGCGATGCACTTGCCGCAACAAAGCGAAGCGGGCAATCCGCGCACCGTACAGCAACTTCATTAGTACGCTTGCGGCATGCGGAGCAAGGTGTCCACGCACGGGCTCCTTCATGGCCAACTCAGGAGTCCCTCCCCGCTGGTCCGGCGCTGTGGCAGAACCGTCGGTGGGCACAAGATTGTTACACCAATTGCACACGACTGACGGCCCCTCTTTGGCAGGCTTCCGTGAGACGTGATTCTTTGTTTCTTCATGCAACTCAGGAGTGACAACCTTATTCAACTTTACATCGCCCGCCACCTCAAGATAGCGGTCGACACAGGAACGTAGGAACTGTTCCATGTCATAGGTCACCGTTGTTACGCGGTGTCCGTTCCCGAGAGTGACGTTTCCCTTGCTTTGGTTACAACCAAGGTACATGTCAAGTCCAGTCTCGGGCTCAATCTTCAAACGTGTACGTAACATGCTCCATCCTTGGGCAAGGTTCTTTTGCGGCCCCGCCATTTTGAAGTCATCAACATACACAACCAGAACAAGCTGGAGCTTTTCATGAATGTACACTGACGGCCATTCCTCACCGATTGGTTCAAAACCAACGGCGCGCACCGATTCATCACAGTGCTGCTCCCAGAATGTTCCCGCATCTGGGTGACAGCCTCTGGTGGCAATTCAATCCAACATGGCGTGCCTCTCAGTGTGGCCTGGATGTACGCTTGAACAGCGTCGGCCATCTGCACATCCCAGCCATCATGACAACCCAAAAAATCCGCCCAACGCGAGGCCTCAAACGAAGCAGGAGAGTTCCCCAAATCTTGAAACATCGCAGCTTCAAAGCTTTGATTCTTCACTTGGTTCCCCAGCAACACGCCTCTACCCTTGAAATTCCTCTTAGGATCACCAACAGGCAACTGTGAGTGCTTTTCAACACAAATACCATGTGCGCGAGCCATGTGTATCTCTTCCCCTTTCGCTTTTGCCTCCTTGGCCACAGCGTCATATTCTCGCACTGCGCCAAGGTCGAAGACGCCCTGGTCGATTAATCCCGACCATTCTTTCTTCATTGATGCCAACGCATCAGGGTTGGTCAGCATTTCTTTCCGGCCAACTGGTCTGGACACTAAAGCGTCGAAGAATCGTACAACTTTTACGGCTTTCTCTCTGTGCTGTATTCGCTCAGAAGTCACGCACGGCATCGATGGGTATTTCTTGGCTTCACCGTTTTCTCCTATTGCGGGCAACGCGAGTGGCACTTTTCCAGAAACTACCTCAGCAGACTCCTCCCATTCGTACCGGGTAAAATCCCTCAATGCATCGACCGTAGGATCTGTCCCCGATATCGTCTCAGCTTCGTCTCTCTGACACTCTATGACTGATGCAGCTGCCTTCGTCCAATTTGGAGTCGATCTTGACCGCTCCTCAGATTTGAACTTCCAGGCGTAAATTACTACCAGACACGCAAATTCTTTCTCAAGCTGAACGTTTCGTCTCAAGACGTCTTGGGATTGCTTGGAATCCATGAGGACAACCACTCCGTCAACAGGATTTACAACTATCCTGACCCAATCAAGCTCAGCCAAGTGTTTCCCATTCAGTGGGTTCTTGATCTTTGATATGTTCTTCCGCAATCCCCAATTGTACTGCCATTCAACTCCACCCCAGCGGTTTCGAAGCATTGCTCGAATTCTCTTACCACCGGGCATCTGCAATGTCTGTGCCTCAGCCGGCGCAGAAATCTCAGATTCCTTACTTTTGGGGCCGTCTTTCTTCTTCTTGCCACCACCCTTCACCTCGGCCTTTTCTTCCTCGGTGTAGTATTTCCTCATCATTGCCCATTCATCGGGAGTGTACTCTGGAGGTCTCGTCGTCTTCATTAACCTGAAGCCATCTTTCCCGACAGGATATGGTCTTCCGGCCTTATCGATCTTAACCTCCTTGCCATCATCGTTGATGTACGTTATGCCGTCCCCAGGTAGTCCAGCTGACACATGTGGAAGGTCGGGCTTCATAAGTTCGTCGTCGCCCTTGGCGTGTCCATCCCCTTTCCCTTTTGATGATCTCGGTCTAGCATCCTCTTCTTCTACATGGTCCCCCCGACCTCCGACAAGTACTTCCGGACCATCGTCAAGCAGCAGACCAGCGATCTGATCGACCTCATCGTCGAGCAGTCGCTTCTCGTCACTCTGCAATAACTCGGGCTCGTAGTCCTCATCTTCGACCAGGCGGTCACGTGCATCCAGACCGATTGCATCGACAGACATCTCAATCCCCTCCAGAGTCTCGTTGGCAGCCTTGTACTTCTGTTGTATTGGGAATGTCAGAGGTGACTTGAGAATCATCCTCTCCGTCTGATGCGGCATTCTCAATCGAGGTGGAACCTTTGCTTTCTTGATGTTCAACTCTGCACCCGCAAACGCAGTGAGGGCCCAAGCCCGATACTTGTTCGCCCAATGCATTCCGGTGCTCAACACGTATCCAGCAAATATACCAGTTTCCCCTCTTGGTTCGAATTTCTCCCTCTTCTCCCCTCGCGCTTCACTCGGCTTGAAGTCTACTAGCGCACCAAAAGGTATCTTCTCGCCTTTGAACTCCTCGCCATGCAGCCTCATCCAAGCGCTCGATCCATTTACTTCTTCAATGTTCATAAGATGGCACAGCGTGGTGATGGCCTGCACCCAGTAGCACGTGGGTAGACCGGCATGTACAAGACAAGCCGAAGTCTGGTCAATGATGAATTGGTTTGTTCTCTCAGCAAGGGAATTATTCTGCGGTCGTCCAGGTAGCGACAGGTCGTGGTTCAGTTTCAGCTCCACGCATGCATTGATCAGTTCCGGGCCATCATCCGAGTATACCTGCTTGATCTTCCTCCTCCCGCAGAAGTGCTTGATGGCTCTGACAACGGAGTCAGTGTCTCTTCTCGCAGTTGGATAAGCCATGATAATTCCGGTATATATGTCCCGAATAATGAGCGCATACCTGCCTTCCACTTCATGATCTCCTGATGCCGTCACAAAGTCGAACGTCACCAGGTCCCCGAACGTCTTTACCTCCCTCTTGAAGGCCCCCGTTCGTGATCTGAAATGTCTCATCTTTGCCTTGACGCATGACTCGCAGAAAGGGTTTCGATACCTGTGTGTAAGCAAATGAGCAATGGAGTTGGCGTCACTCTTGAGGACTCCCACTTTCCTCTTTATTGATGACCCTTCGTACACATCAACTTCAATTCCGGCATCTGGATCATCCTCATCAACCTCTTCCTCGTTAGCTTCGGCATCACCATGTCGACATGGGACTGGCCCAACGTCTACAGGTATTTCCTCAGCTACGGGAGGCGGACGTACCGGACCGGCTCCTCCGGGTGGTCCGAAGTCAAACGCACCATCACGGCGCTCGCCCTCGACCTCTGCGGATTCACCGACAGCGGCGGGTGTGACCTCGTTGTCATCGTCGCCATCCCGATCTGCCTCATCGTTCGTTACCATTGCCAATACTTCCGAAAAATGCTCCTTGAGGTCGTCTACCGTAGGGCGATGCCTGTTACTCCGAAGTTTACCATCACTCACGAGGTATGGGATGTCGTCCTTGACTTGTAAGTGCACGAATCCCTGCTTTGGTGTAACCATGAAAGGTAGTTTACCAGGCATCCAGTGAAATGCATAACCCATCTTCATGCGTCTCCTCCCTATTGACAACACCGTGGGCGTCTCGTCCAACACGTGCGGCTCGACAGTCTCGTCCAACTCGTCCACGACTATCTTGGCCACGTCGGATGTGGAAGTGGAACCATTTGCGGTCTGGAACACAATCTCATCATCATCTTTCACAATATCGACACCCAGGCTCTTTGCCTTGGCTCGTCCAATGAGATCATGACCACATCCGGTGTCCATCAACCATTTCACCCGTTTGCTGATGCACGTTGACATTGCGAACACATTCTTCGGCAAACCATGCTGTTTCTTCCAGTCGACGGCCGATTCCTTGATCTCGTCCTTGCTCCGATCATATTCGAACATTATGGTGCTCTCCTTGGTTACTGGGAAGTAGTGTTTCCTGTATATGTCGTCTACCACCTCTCTCAGTAGTTTCGCTCTTATCAATGATCGTTGGACTTGATAGGCTGATAATTCTCGATGATCACTGCTCTTAAACTTCTTCTCGTCGACGTGCGCGTACTGATAAGGCTCATTCTCATTGTCCTCATAGCCGTACCACTCCCCTTTTCGTTCCCATTGCCTTCTCTCGTCTTCGAGATAGGTGATCTCCCCATTCTCGTCGACATCGAGTACTTCCTTGAACCATACCATTTTCTCGGGGATCTCGGACTCGCCAGACCATCTCGCTCATTGCGTCGTCATCATGCTCGTGGTAGACAGTCTCGGCTTCATCCGGTTCGACCTGGTCAACGTCCTTCTTGAAGCTGACCTTTCCCGCAGGAGCCGATTGCTTCAAGACTATCGCAGGCATCGCGATGGCCCTTCTTGCAATAGCTGGCGCTGCGGCTTTGGCGGCAGCCTTCGACTTGGCTTGCGCCTTGTCGCTTGACGTTGCCGGAGCTGAATTGTTCTTGATGAGCTCGTGCCTATACTTGCAAGCACTCCCCTTGTCGCACTTTCCCTTCTGAAACGCGAAGCATGCTCCATCATCCCTCTTTGGTGATGATGATCTGGACTTGGACTTACCTTTTCCTTTCCCTTTGGGCATGTTCTCCAGCTTGTGCTCCGTCTTCTTGCTGTGGGAAAATGTGCATTCGTTCCCTTTTACGCATCCCTTCGCTGCCTTGAAGTGATACCAACATGGGTTATCTTTACCTCCGCCCGGACTCTTGCCTCTGTCGCTGGCACCGTCGGACTTGCCGTTCTTGCCAGCGTGACCCTTTGCTTTGGCCTTTGGGAGTACAGGAGCAGCATCAGGTCCACTGGGTTTCCCCTTCCTGCCTTTGCCACCCTAATTCTCCTGTTTGCCAGTAGCCGGGGCTGCATCTCTGCCGCCCGACTTCATCATTGACTTGACCTTCATGTCAAGCATCAGGTCCTCCCGATCCGCCTTAATTTGGTGGTCGATCAATGCCAACAAGAATTCGTACGTCTTTTGAGGATGCTTGTCCGGCAACCTATGATAGGCGTTGAGGCCGAACTCCATCTTCTTGCTCCCTTTGATTTTCCTGTAGAGAATATCTCTGAGAGCCAACTTGCTGGGTCTATCTTCGCTCCTCATCTTTAGCAACAAATCATACCACTTGTTCCTGAATATAACCAAATTCTTGTCTCCAGGGAGCTGATACCCAGTCGCCTCGATGTTCCGAAAAACTTGGCAATGCATAGTCAGTGGAACGCAGACCCTCTGAAGCTCTAGCTTCCACCCATGTTGTAGCCCAATCCTCTGCATTGAGTCCATGGCCAAGTGCCACATAGGGTAGAAAGCGGGTTTGAGATTCAGCAGTCAATGACGTCTTCGAAGACAGAGCTTCACAGTATACCAAAACTTCACCGGAACCTTCCTCGAGAGAAATTCGCTGGACACGCTGTGAGTCACACCATCTGCAGCAAGCATGGATACAAAACAATATCTGGCCAAGGATGCACTGATCTCTGGCAGGCAAAGATTTCATTAGCAGCTCCAAAGCCATCACCTGCTTCGCAGTCAAGGGTTGTTTCTGCTGCAAAGGATCCTTCTTCAGGCACATGTCCCGCGCAACTCCGCGGCATCTCCCCGATACCGTAGTCGCCAGGTTTATCACTGCAAACTTGGCTGTACCATCCAAAAACCACAAAGATTCCAGAATATGCTGAGCTGAAGTTGCACCTGACCCACGTTCACGAAGAAGGCACAAACAATTGTACAAAACTTCTTCTGTGAACCTTAGCGGAGATTCAGCACCGCACTCCCGCACCAGTTTTGAGAAACGCCATAAGGATGATGCTCTCTTCTGCAGCGTAGACGAAGCCTTTGACCTGAAACAGTCGCTGACCGATTGCTCAATCAGATCAGGCGACGATGTACGGTTTGCAATCTGTTGCAAACTCCGACCCAAGTGCGTTGCCTCAGCATCTAATACAAGTAAACTCCTCAGTTTGTCCAACGCAGCACGTCTGACATCTTCATCTGGAAGTTCACGCCTTGCATACTTCAGGGCTACCACAGGAACAGTGCGGGGAGCAACTTCAGGTTCCGGACAATTGCTTGTACCAAGCCGGGTGTTGAGCACGTCATGCAAACCGAGCTGAGTTGGCAAGAGGGAATTTGCACTCATTCCAAGCACTGTCCCTTGCAAACAATCGGCTGGCCCAAATACACCATTAAAATGCGCGGTTTCCCACGGCTGCTTCGGTCTGAAGATCCTGGCACGCTTTGAGGCAGCCTCTAGGGCAACAGTTTTCCACGCCGATTCAGTTCCTGCATCAGTCATGCAAATGGTTGGTAGCGGCCGCCCCTGAGATGGCTTATAGCTCGGGCTTGGCTGAGCGTAGGACCCAGAATCGTCTCCGGCAGCCTCGTCTACGAGATCACCGGCATATTCAGATCTCCCACAGGCATCTGACAGGTTCGATTGAGAAGCAGCACCCGAATCAACCAGTTGAAAAGAAGGGTCTGTATCGCTCGCACCTTCAACCCACCGTCTTCGGTAACCCCTCAATCCTACCGCGTCAGTGCCAACTTCAGGTCCAAGCTCGCCGCCAGGCGACGGCACATGGTCAACCATTGCTCCAAAACACCCCCGATTCCACAATCACCGAGTCAAACAACAAGGCAAGGAAAAAGGGGGAACCCACCCACCACACCCTCAAGCCGAGACATCGGGAGCACGATGGTTGACGTGTCACACATCGAAACGACTGACACACCGGCACAGCAGTTGGTTGGTCAGCGTTCCTTAAAAGGAAAACATGGATGCAAAAACAAAAATCAAACTGAGATCTCTGTTTCCATCAGGTGTGTTTGGGCTCAGTGTTTGGTGAGGTTGGGCTGGGGTGCCAAGAATAGACCGGGTGCAAGCACCCTGTTTGGCAAAAATAGAGAGAAGGTAATGTCTGCACGCAGAAAGCCCCATATCCAAGGCAATCAGCTCACGATAGCGGATCCAAATTTCAGAGTTTGTTGAGTGGCTCGCCAGAAATGACTCCAACATGCTCTGCTTGTGCTGGAAGAACCCGCCTGTTCCGAATGGCTTGTAATTCAAGCTGAAGACATAGCTCGAGCGCAGCCCCGGATTGATCGATGGATCTTGTCAAACTTGACATGAGCCATGTGGTTCTGTAGCGCAAACGCCATCCCCGCATTTCCAACCGATCTCTGGTCCAGGCAGGCAACCAAAATTGGCACCTTCTCCCACCAGAAAGGCTCTTCAGGAAGGACAGGCAGTTGGGTGCCCCCATCCTGGCAAATAAATGCCCGACTGACGCACTGTCTGAGTTGATCATCTTCGGCCTTCTCGTCATTTGCACCAAACTCAAACACTGGAATGACCACTCGATGTTCGCCAGATTGTATTGGTCTGCACGCCTTGGCACGCACAAATGAACTAAGGGTCTTGGCACCATTGGTCAGCAAGCTCAGTTGATGGCTCATTGCTTGGAGCTGCCTGAAAGCTGCAAATCTGCTCAACTTGCTCTTCTTTGCCAAGGTTGCCAGCTATGTCATGCACTTCACTCGGCAGCAAGGGCCCAATGGGCATATGTTGGATTCGTGCCACACATCCAACATCTTCTGCATGAGAGTACATCAAAGATACAAGGATGTCTTTTGTTCCATGAGTGGATCCATCAGCACAAATGTTGAATTGGCAACAACTTTCAAAACGCGAGGCACTGATTGTTTCATACAGCTCTCCTGCCCTCCTTGTCCACCTGTAGGCATTCTCCTGGCTTACTCCTGAGCCAGCCAGGCTTCAGTCACACACAAAATGAAGGCAGCAGCTCTCATTGCATTGCAAACAACAAATAGACTGACTATACATTCGCCGAGCAACCTGCAAAAGCAGTGTTCTCAAGCTCCGACTGCATTGCCACTTCAGTGGACATTGACCTGCCTGCTGTGGCAGACAGCCCTACGAGCGTCCAAACAATGCTAAGATCCACCTGGGTGTACTTCCGAGTTTCCGCCCCACAGATGTACTGGCAGGAAATATACTGGTCCAAAAGATCGGACACTGTTGTCAGCCACGCTTTCTCCAATTCAGGAATCAGCTCATTGGTGGCGTGATTCGACTTGCATTTCTTCCCAAACGCTGTGAATAAAACCAAGTCTTGAAGCCAAAGCCCATTCTGTCCCCAGCCATGCAGTGGCTGGGATAAATGCCCCTGCAAATGCATGGACGCCCAGAGCTCAGAAATTGAAGTGGCGCAGTTTCTGTTGCAATTGTCCAAGAAAATGTCTAGCCCATACACACTCCCTTGCTGCGTCACTCTCAAATCCACATGCTGCATCTGCATTCCATCTGGGTCAATCACAGAGCACACACGCGAGCAGATGCCCTTCAGCTTGGCAACACAATGTTTGACTTGGCACTCCTGGCGGCCATTCCTAATTTGCTGACAAAAAAACATCAGCGCGCCCTTTGTGTCCGACAAATACTGCTTCACAAAGCCATCTGGCACATCTTTGGTGGCCTGAATATGCAGATCATTGTCCGTTGCAAGCCAAGACTCATCGATCATTTTTTTGACATGCCGGACCCATTTGTGCAATGGCCTCAGCTCCTGGAGGTCCTTTCTGAACCTGTCAAACATGTACTCCAGGCGCCACCAATATGTTCCCCTCGCCGAATAGGCACAGTCACTAGGGAACAACGATGGGTCTCCAGACAAATTGCATATCACAGCGTTGCTTTCAAGCAGGTAGTTATCTTCCATGGCTAGACACGAGGACTCTTTGTCTGCCCTTGCTGCAATGCAAAACTTGCATTCTTGGCTGACCAATGTAGTTTCATCCTATGCTTATCATATTGCCAACACGTGCTATTGTGGACATGGAACAATCAAGCAAACCTCCATTCATTGGCTCATTCGTTCACCTGCATTGATTCACTGCAACATGCTCAACACAAGGGCAAAGCAATAATAAGCACACGCGGGCAACAGCACCCAGGTAGGCTCACCTTTTTTTTTCCTCTGCTAGTCACTGCTTCCTGCAGGCGTGAGGATTGAACATTAATGCACTGCACATGCAAGCACAGTCTCAAGTTGGCATTTACAAAGCTCTTGTTTTACCCCAGCAGCCTGCTGCAGCACACAGTGTGTGACTCCACACGTTGAGCGCTTTGCCACACTATCAGCAGCACACATCCCCAAGCCCACTTGAATTGTGGAGCATCACGTCCTGTGCTCACTGATGCAATGTCACTCACATAAATTTGTTGAATTGATGCTGGGCCATCATGTTTGCAACCGCTGCGCCAAACGCAGGAGGATACCACTCTGACACATGCAGTGCATCTTTGATGCCTGTGAAGGACCCAGTCTCAGGATTCCGAGTCACCAGGGCAGCACCACAAGCAAATGAATCTGGCTGTGCTCTTTCAAGGCTTGCCACATGCCTGGATGTCGACCAAATCATCCAAGGCTTCCTAGTCTCGCCCCCAAAGGCAGCTCCATATGTCCGTGCGCTGCACACCTTGGTAAAGCCCAGCACCAGCTGCATTGTACTCACCTTCGCAAGCACACTATCCGCAGGCTGCTCCAAGCAGGGAACATTCATGAGGAGGTAGCTGATAAAGAACAACAGACTGGTGACATTGCACAAGTGGTTGCCCTCCACAATGAACAGTCGACTGGTGTCCCCCCAGAATTGGTTCTCCTCTTTCCGTTTTGCCTGCGCAGCACACAACATCACAAATGAGCTGCGCCTGGTGCCAAACCAGTTCAAGGAGTCACACACTGTGTTGCTTAGTGCATCCACCCACAGGCGAATTCCTTGCGGGTAGAGAACATCATGATGTTCACCATACAGCTTGTCCAAAGCAACACAGTTCTTCTTGCGCCGCATGAACTCCTCGGTCAGGTTGCCACTCCCTGCAAAGAACTCAACCATATCTAGATATGAGTAACCTGCTTTCCGATGTTTCCATGCTCTCAAGCATAGGCCAAGCAACATGTCCGCCAGCCTCCATCATCAAGCAAAAGCAGGAATCTGCGGTAAATACCACGCGAAACGCTCGTGGACAGAAGTCGACACCTCACTTTGTGCGAGCCTGCGCAGTCGAAACGTACTTCAACATCAAGCAAAAGCACGAATCTGCGGTACATACCACGCAAAACGCTCGCGGACAGAAGTCGCCAACTCACTTTGTGCGAGCCTGCGCAGTCGAAACACACTTCGACATCAAGCAAGAGCACGAATCTGCGGTACATACCACGCAAAACGCTCGCGGACAGAAGTCGCCAACTCACTTTGTGCGAGCCTGCGCAGTCGAAACGCACTTCGACATCAAGCAAGAGCACGAATCTGCGGTAAATACCACGCAAAACGCTCGCGGACAGAGCGGGCACCTTAATCTGGCACCAAGGCCTTTTTCTTTTACCGTAAGAACCCTTTAGTGTAGACACACTGTTTGGGGAATAACAAAAATCCACCAATATCCACCGATGAATATAACAAAAGCACAATAACACATATTAAAATAATTCATTTATCATATTATAATCTATAAATATATTTTAAAATATTTTTAAGTAATTCTAAATACTTATATATTATATTCCAAAAATAATAATCATAAATCCAAATAATATAAAACAACCATATAAAAAACAACAACATAAAATAACCTAATATAAATATATACATATATAAATATTAGAAAACTCGTTAATTCCCTCAACGGCAATACCAATAAAAAAAATCAAAGAAAAGTAAAAAAAAGAGGAAAAAGAAAGAAAAAGAGAAAAAGAAAACAAAGAGAGAAACATCGAGAAACAAGAAATAAAAAATAAAAAAGGAGAAAAAAAAGAGAAAAAGAAAAAGAGAGATCCATAGCAAAAAGAATTTATTATTAATCGAGGTAGAAAACATGGTTCCCCAAGAGTATCTCCGATCCAATAAAAACAAGCCAATGCCCCAACAAAACCTAAGCAAGCTATTCCTTATCCTATCGGCGATAAAGCGACACCAAGAAGAAAAAGAAAAAGAAAAAACAAGAAAGAAAGGGATATCATTTTTCTTTCTTTCAAAAAGAAAAAAGACAGAGAGAGAGAGACAAAGAGAGAGAAAAAAAAGAAAGAGAGAAAAAGAGAAAGAGAGAAAGAAAAAATAAGAAAGAAAGAAAGAAAAAACCAAGAGAAAGAGAGAAAAAGAAAAAGAAAGAGAAACAAAGAGAGAAAAAGAGAGAGAAAAGGGGAGAGAAAAAGAGAGAGAGACAGAGAAAGAGAGAAAGAAAAAAAAAGAAAGAGAAAGAAAAAGAAAAAGATAAAAAGAAAGAGAGAGAGAAAAAGGGAAACAAACAACAAATCAAAAACAATAATAAAAACAATCCGAAATGAAAAGAAAAACAAAATCAAGAAGCAAGCGGAGCTTAAAAGGAGGGAGATGCGGCACGCGACAACGCGGCAGTGTGGCATCGTTGTGAACTGTCAAGAACGCAAGATGACATCCCGTATTCACCAAGCTTCCAGCTGAATATACTCAATCACGTAATAAAGATATACGGCTAAACCGAGCCAAACCAGTGTAAACTGTTGTAAGGGTGCTCCAATAACCACACACGTTCGAGATCAGCAGCGCGATCGCACCTCGGATCGAACACAAGTAAATGCAAGTCCATGCAAGACCTTAAGCCCTACTTGTGTCTTGAGCCAAATTGTGGCGTCCATCGGAACACTTCAACCAAAGAGAACATGGACCTCCCAATTTAGGCACGGGGGTTTTAGCATCCCGCATTTGGGTCGCACTGTTCATCATGCGGTCCAAACATCACAACAACGGTCTACGAAACTATGTCGAAACATTCTTTCATTCACAATTGCATCGCCATGTATTCTTTGTGAAACTCAGCCGGGTGCAATTAATTCAAAACTCGCGCATCCGCAGACCACAGTACGCTCCTATACACAGAGGCATGAGGCATTATACCTCGTGCCACAACGCAGTGACTGAAGATCCCGGCTGCCGTATTTGCGCAGCTGTCATCCACCGAAATGGGTTGGCCAAAGAACTCCACAACAGCGCATGGCCATAAGCCATCTGCATATCACCGGCAAAGACCATAAGGTAATAGTGTCCATCCATGAATATCCGGGATGCCATAGTCGTCGGAATATGTAGATATATACATAGGCATGTTCCTTGGACAAACGAAATCACTTCACATCGCAATTCATTCCATCGTAGTGAAATCAACATGTTGCTGGCGATGGATGGGGGCTGGCCCGCACGATGCCGCAAAAGCAACGGTGATCCACTTCTGCATCACATAGGTTTGTCCACAATGGCCACCCTAGTGATACGTCGACGGAATTCTTCGTCCAAGTTGTGTTGGGCGTCCCGTGCTCGGACATACTTCTTGTAGTGCTCGTCCGCAAGCCAATGCCCTTTCCGGACGCACCAGTGAAGCAGAGGTCCGTCACACTTGCCCGGGTCCGTGGCTGCAATGATAGCGGTCACGTCAACCTCACACCCATGTTTACCAAGGTTTAGCCCGGTCCTTGCGAAAGAGATGTACTTGCAGTTGAATGCCAGAGAGAAGCACCTGTAAGCAATGTAGGCCACTGGATGTTTGCGTTCGCTGACCAATAGCTTCATTTCTTCCTTGGTGACGTCGAGGATCTTTGCTGCACTCCACAATTTGTAGAAGATGTACAGCCCATTGCATTTGATCGCCGAAAAGCGAATGTACTGGTTGCGTTCCTCGACTGATCCGAAAGCCCTCGATCGAACACTCTGAGAACGAGATATCTCTTCCTCACTCAGAAGATGGCAAAACAATACCAGCACGATCGAGCACAGTGACGTTGGGATAGCGCGCCAAGTTGTTGTGGTATGGACATGCGGGAGCCCCTCTGAGTGCGGCGTCAGTCCTTCGCTTGTCGCCAGCCTCAAACATCCCCCACATCCTTGACATTTGCAGCGCAATGAATCCCGCCATATATTGAGCCTCCCGTGGCTCATCCAAGCAGATTGCTATCCGTTGGGAGTTGATGATGTCGCGCGCAGTCATATCATTGTCGCGGTAGTCCCATTCGTTGTCTTCCTCTTCGGACAAGTTGCCGGACGTGTACCCCTGCGTGCCCATATCATCATCGTCGGGATCATCATCCACTCCACCATCCCTCCCTTGTGCTGCCGCGTGATCATTCGCTTCCTCCTGCGCTCGCCTGGCATCCCCGGACACGTTGGGTTCACGATCGTCATCATCGTCGCCTGAGCTGACGTTGACGTGGAATCTTCCGGTAGAAATCAATTGCGCTTCGCATTCCAGGCATATACAGAAGCATGTAGGAATCGTAGCCGCACAAGATGGACAAATTCGGCATCTGAGATCTCATCTCTGATCTCAGTTGTCAGGGTTTCCAACTCATGACGTTGGCCGCCTCGAAACAACGCGCAGGCACGATCCACCATGTCTTTGACGTAGTGCAGATTGTCAGCGCCAGCCTCAGTTTCCGGCGATCCCTCGATGACCTTAGTGACGTTCTGAAGGAACATCAAGGCCGATTACAGATCTCGTTCTCGACGCATTTCGAGTACGCCCGCTTGACGTTCTCGATGTCCAAGCATTTCCCTTCGTTGCACTTGCCGATCCATATGGACTTGATTTATTTGAACGGGATAACATCGAACACCATAAACGTCCCGTTGAACGCAACTCCGGCTCCGTACCGTGCGAGAGTTGCACTGGGAATGTAAATGATCGCGATTGGATCCCCGACCCGCAGGTTACGTAGCGAAGTCTTCGTCGCTAAGTTCATCTTGTCCCATGGAGCGAATGCCCCGAAGTGCAGCGCCAGTCGGTTTCCGCCGCGGAAGAGCTCATGAATCCAAATCGCTGTGGCCAGTCGTGGCCCGGATACACCAAGGTCTGTACCATCCAGCGCATCTGCTGAATATTTCGTTGACCTCGTCCTGAGTGCGACCCACGTAGAGCAGCTCCTGTCTGGCGGCCTTCATGTCATTCGGGTTTATGATGCTCGGAAACCTCACTGCTAGGATCTGAAATCTCGATTTCTTGTATCCAGAATCCTGCCATTTCATCACTTCTATAATGCCCATGTAGCGTCTCTCTCTCGAAGTGTTCGGTGGGAAAAGGTCCACCCCATAGTCGGTGATGATTGCGTCAATGTCGACCCATCCACCTTCATCACACTTGAAAGTACTTCCTCGGCAATTGCCGATTTTGTGGCGAAGGATCCTGCAAAGGTCGTGAGATAGCTGATTAGCCTGATCTCGCGTTCCGAACACAGAATATTCATCACCGATTCTGCAAAATGGAGCGTCATCAAACGGGTAAAGGCAGAAGTTGATGCTTTTGCCAAGCTGTTGTACATCGATCTGCTCCAAAATGGCGCTCTTGGGGAAGAATCTGGGATCTGTCATTGACGCATACGCCCATGGTAACTCGACGCTACTTACGCATGGAATGGTATCACATCCCCGTTCCAACGTTGTCTTGAAGGTCCTGTGATCCCCGCACGGATTGAAGGTAAGGTCCACGCCTCCGCATTGCAGTTCGCCCCCTTCAGCCGTGTCTGCCATTTCCACCAGATTGATGGTGTAGCTATTTTTTTTTATTGTTTCTTTCCCCATTTGTCTCCCTGTCTTGTGTTCCTTGGGCGCTGATGACGAGGGCTCTTCCGCATCCCCCATTTCTTCATCCGAGGACACATGATCGCTGCTGAGAAGTTCACGAATCCTCTTCATCGCCTCGCCATTCCCAGCAGCCTCTTCAACCTTCTTGCAGTCGCCGTCGTGGGCCGCGTTCGCGCACTTCGCACAAATCCCTTTATCCTCCATGCATTTCTCCAATGAGTCCAGGAACTTGAGCGCCGCTTCGGAGTCAGACCACCTGTGCACGTTTCGCGCCAGGCGATTTACTTGCCGCAACAAATCGAAGCGAGCAATCCACGCGCCGCAGAGCAACTTCATCAGAACACTAGCGGCGTGCGGAGCAAGGTGTCCACGCACGGGCTCCTTCATGGCCAACTCAGGAGTCCCTTCCCGCTGGTCCGGCCCTGAGAGCTTCGACTCTGATCTGGCACTGGGCCGCGATCAGCGTCTCCGCCTCCTGACGCCATCCTCTTAACCCTTGGTTGGCCTGTTCGATCACCAGGGAGTATGGGTGTTTGGGTTTGATCGTGTTCATGATGTCCATCACCTCTTTGGTAGGTGTCCCGAGCTGAGCAGAAGGCTTGTTCCGTTTCCGGTTCTGTCCCGTCGTGTAGCTCACGTTCCCCGCAGCACGATGGACTGCTCGAACTCCCTCTTGATTTTCAACACATCTCTCCAAAGCGGAAGTTCGTGTTGGAAGTACGACATCACCTCGAAGAATCCTAACACCATCTCAACGACGCCGCTTCCGTAGGGAGGAGATTTGCATCAATTGGCCGGACCTTCAATTCAATGTCAATATCCCCAAGAACATGGAGGAATCGAAGGTGAGGTTCGAGTACAAGCCGACGTTCACCGCTCAGTCAAGAAGGAAGGAGGAGCGCCAGAACGAAGGTCATAGTGGACAAGAAGCATTTGGGAACGTTGATGCCAATGATCTACGTCTGCAGTGGCACACGGTCTCCGAGCTCGGCGAGTTTGTCTGCGAGCTATGCAGGAATGAGATGCAGAGGAACAAATCGAGAGTACTGGAATCCGATACATCCTTCAATCCATCCACGTGCGTGAATTGCTGTGCGAACTGGAATGCCAGTACGAACGGTGTCGCAAGGTCAAAGAATGGGGGGAAGCTCTATACACGACTTTTCGCCGAGTGCAAAATCGCGATCCCGGGCCTCCAACATCTCATGGTGGATGTCAACAATGTTCAGGCCATGATCACGATTATACGGGAACTTGCATACTCCAAATTGAAGAAGGAGCTGTCCCACGTGGGGTTCGTGAGCATGACATTGGATCAAGCGGCGCAGTTTTACAACCACAAGCATGGAAAACAATTGCGCGCGACCGGAGATGTGGTCATGTCTGAAGGGAATGAGGAGAAGACCACCATCTACGTGATTGACAGGGATCTTGGCAACGTGGCCTAATCATGGGTCTGGTAGTATTGCAGATTTGAGGTCCCGGGGATCTTGTAGTTCTTGCCCGCTAGTGCGTGAGCCATGCGCCACATACGGTCATTCTCGGTCACCAACGCGCCTGCCGCCTTGCAGATTTCGCTAACTTTGTTGGCAATCGTGCCCAAGTCCCCTCTTCCACCATGGAAAGCTGCATCGCGGTTCACGCACACAATGGCCATGCCTTTGCATACGTTGACGAGGTCCGATATCGCCTTCGATAGGGAGTCGATGATGGGTCTGGCGGTCACATGCCACTCACTTCCCCTCATGTACATCCAGTCGTAGAGCGACATCCAGATGTGCACCGATATGGGTGAATCATCCGAGTCTCGCCTCCGTCGATCGCAGATAAGCTTTTCCAGCTGTTGCAATCGGGAGATGATGTTCACCGTGTCCGGGCTCGATGAGACTTGCTCGCTCGATCCGTAACACGACCTCTCCTCGATGTTCGTCCATCCCTGCTCGTTGACCATCATCTGAAAAGTCTTCGTGTGTCCCTTCGCATTGACGGCTCTCATGGGCCAATCCAGAACCAGGAAGCTCTTCTTCTGAATCATCATGTCGCGGATCATCGTCCCGTCGATGTGCCTTCTGTTCTGTTGGTTGATGATTCGGTTCAACCGCGCAGGTGCGTTGTCAGGGTTCGTTTCAGCCTGTATCAACGCATTGATAGCTTTGGCGCCCGGGAGGCGCCCTGTGATCAAGCATCCCGTCTGAGCGCAAAGGAACGCACAAAGCTGGAGCCATGCAGTGTTGCTCTTGCTGACATATGAACTGATGATCTTTTCAGCCCTAGACTTCTGATCGAAGTGCACCAGTGACGATGTCAGACTCCTCAGCATACACTCCCAGAATGTCGCGTTCTTCCCCTTGATGAGACATGGCCCGAACACTGTTTCTACGATTGGATACCCGGTGTTGGCGTCGATGTTGAACTTCACGCTCACGGTTGCGCCACCCAGATTGACACCCCCTTCGAACGAGGTATACGTCTCGTACCCAGCCGTGACGTCGGCGATCTCCCACCTGTCGTCGTCTCCACCAGAGTTCATTCTGAAGATGGAGTCGATGATCTCGCTGTCAATCTTGTTGGGATCATCGGCAGACGTCCATCCACTCGACGCTCCCTGCTGCGGGTATGACCCGCCAGCAGTTTGCTGTCCATGTCCAGAACGAAATGATGATCTCCGCTGTCGCTCTGTCTTCTGCGGTGGCTCAGTCTTTGACGAGCCCATCACCCACCACGTTGGTTCCTCACCATCGGCGAAGTCCTCAGGGTACTATTCTAGTTCCCTGTCCTTTTCGTTGAAGGTGCAGTAGTCATTTTGATCGAAGTCCGCCACGTGGCCCTTCTCTGCCTCTCTCTCAATGTCCTTCAGCCATGTAGCCGATCCTGGTTCTCCGCTGCTCTGTCGGCCGCATGTGGTGCCAAGCTGATAGAATTGATATTCATCGCAGGCAGCGTGGACGTATAGATCATTTCAATACACCACAAGAAGTCCCTTGCTTCCTCGACCTGCTTGTGCAGGTCATTCAACTCAGACTTATTCGGCCTAAAGCAGACACTGTGTGATTGATCTGAAGCATTCTTTTCTCCGATCAACGGCTGCAACCTCCTCAGGATGAAGGATACACACATAAGCGAGTTCATAGCCCCGATGCTTGCATCTGAGATATCCTTGGGAATTGAACCGCAAATCATCCACCGAAGAAGGTTATGCTGATGAGCCTGTTCATCCCTCCTCATTGCAAACGCTAGGTTCTTCATCGACATGCGCAGCTCTTTCTGGTAGACCAGTCCGGGGTCCCAGTTCTTCTGGTAGTCGACCATTGTGCTCCGTCCATAGGTGTCAACTTTGCGCTCAGCGTGAATACTTTCCCCCAGCTCCGATCTCTGAACTTCGCGACTCTTCGATCGGCCCTCTCGAGCTCGGCGGTCGTCATGAACTCTTCTGTACTCCTCCATCGCCGCAATGACGATGAACTGGTCGGCTCTCCGCTGACAAAGTCCTTAAATACAGCTCCTACCGCAGTATCTTGGTGAAATGCCGCTGTGAAGATCGCTCCTCGTTGTCTTCGGCCACACCTGAAGCGAGGTCCCAAATATCCGCAATGGATCTCAGCATGTCGGACCCCTCGATGCAGTACTTGATGACGTTCAGCAGCTCAGGGTTCTTTGCTAGTAGCGACGCCTCCCCACAGAGTTGGTTCAGCGCCGCCACTATTTTCTTTCCCTTGCTGCAGAATTCTCTCCATCCCAACATGCATTCATCGGCAGAAAGTAGCCTGAAGATCTTGCCGAGGAACTCCAACGCGATCCTCATGGATTACCCTTCACCCTTCATCATGCCGCGGCATCTCGCAGAATAAAACGCTGAGTAAGCATATATGACGGGGACGCCGATGTCCTTTTTATGCATGTACCCAGATCACTGCTCGTCTCCATTCTCCTGGGAATTCGCTTGCCTTCCTCAATGGCGTTCTTGATGAGGTTCCCCAGGAATATCGCCGCTTGTCTGGATTTCCCAACAGGCACGCAGAAGAATTCATTTGTGTTGACGACGGACTCGTTAGCAGTCATCTTGATGATATTCTTCAGGACCAGGAAAACCCGAAGTAGGATCCAAACTGCGCTGGCCCGGAACCTCGTTGGTACAGTCGATGTGATGTGATTTTCACGTACAGCAATCTGTCGCCGCCGTGGATTTCCCCGCGCCGTGCAAGCAAGAGGGTTTCAATCGTGCCTGCTGAAGGCACTTTGCTCGAGCAAGGAAACGCCGGAGGATCACATTCACAATCCATGACGTGTATAACTGGGTTTCTTTAGTTTCACGACCAGCACAAGGTCCATGCTCATGATTCCCGTTACATTTCTTAGACAACGAATCTCCAAGCTCGAAGTTCCAAGAAACAACTCTCCACGGCTTCTTCATTGGCAGAGGTTTCTTCGCGTACCTTTGCTTCAAACCGTAGCGACACCCATCAAAGTCATGACTGGTGCCATCATGAACAACCTCATGCAGTCTCTTATCTTTCCAATAATCGCAACCTCCGGGCAACTCAAACAGAATAGCAGCATGTTTCGTCATGGCATGTCGTTTGATTTCCACAAAACGTCCAAACAACTTCCAAAATTCCTTTTGTTTGGCCTCGATTTTCTCTGCGGTGTCAATCCCGCGAGCCTTGTTGAGGCGTGCCCATGATGATCCCCCCGTGCAAGGCCCGGCGAAGAACAACAAATCGGAAGATTTAGTGAGCACATGTCTTGCGATGCTCCCCCCGTACTGGTGACGGTCACGACCTGTGGCCCCTTGTACCGGGCGAGGGCCGTGAACCAGTTGCGAGGCTCGGAACATGCCAATAGCACAATGGGCCGAGACAAGTCAACGAGATACAAGGTACGATTGTGCGAGTTCTCATACCAGGTAGCGAGACATGCAACGGAGCGCGAAGCACACTACCATCATGGGCAACCAGCGCGAGCTCAATGCCCGGCGATAACTGAGGTTTGTGCTTCACCGCAATGCGATATGGAACCAAACAACGACCAGGAACGAACTGCTCATGACTGGTATGCAAACAACGCATAAGCAGTTTCAACCGGAGCAACGTATTCAGATCAAGGTCATTGACACATGTTAATTCAACACGTTCGTCTAACAACTCCTCGACAAATGCGGCCAGTACAGCCTGCATATCTGCGTCACCGGGCCCAACGTGAATTGGTCGTGGTCGCGGATATCGCTCTCTCGCCGGTGTAGCAACCGGAACGGGATGAAATTGCGAAACTGCGCGTTCAACCCACCCGTCAATCCGTTCACATTGCAAACCAGGATCAACTCTGTCCTCAACCTTATGCCATGACCCGTTCCTCTTTCACCAAGTGGAACGAAGCCACTTGCTCCCGAACGGTGTCTCGACCGCGAGTGGAGGTTTCACACGCATCAACCTGGGCCCTTTGGCAACAACCACCGGATCATGCCCATCATGTTCATGCAGTCCTTCTTTAGATGTCAGGCCGGGCCACCATAGGTCCGGGGGCATGACCGGAATGTGTGTGTACGGAAATGTGGGAACGCCGTCAACCGTCCCCAAAGCTGTTTGCAGGGTCCCTTTGATGGGATCACACGTAGGTGTGAGCGCCTTGAGGGTATCCGGATCAGACAGCAAACTCGGGTCAAGCAGACCAATCTGCAAGCATGCATGTTTCCATTTGCGTCCATCATTGAACGCCTTGGTGTAGATGTCAGCTGCCATGCGGTCAGTGACTTCATACGCCAAATACATGTAATCACGCGTGAACATCTCATGCATCCACGAAAGGCAAACGCCATGGCTTCTCTCAAGGTGGCGCATTGTGGGGTTCCGCCCCGATCGCACAACCCCGATCATGGCCTTGTTTTCGTCATAGAACACAAAGTTCGGCGATTTCTTGAGAATCCGTTGTAACAACTTAAGAGCGGGCAAGCCCATGGCTCTCATGGCAACGTCGGCCGCGACAATTTCGGCTTCAGGAGTTGAGTGGCAAACACAACTCTGACGCTTCGAACTGCCGGACAACGGAAACCGAGTATTGGGCCCTTGTAAATTCAAATGCCCACCAGAGGTGGAACGCAACGATTCAACACAACCTGCAAAATCGGCGTCTGCATACCAGGCCAGGCGCACGTCATCCAGAGCAGAACCGTCGGTGGGCGCAAGATTATTACACCAATTACACACGACTGACGGGCCCTCTTTGGCAGGCCTCCACGAGACGTGATCCTTTGTTTCTTCATGTATTCCAGGGGTAACAACCTTATTCAACTTGACGTCGCCCGCAACCTCAAGATAGCGGTCGACACAGGAATGTAGGAACTGTTGCATGTCATAGGTCACCGTTGTGACACGGTGTCCATTCCCGAGGGTGACTATTCCCTTGCTCTGATTACAACCAAAGGTACATGTCAAGTCCCGTCTCAGGCTCAATTTTGAGGCGTGTACGCAGCATGCTCCATCCCTGGGCAAGGTTCTTTCAGCAAGCACTAGGGCTCCAATCCACCTCAACTTCTCCCGCCAAATCATCCAGCCCAAAGCATCTATCAAAACCGCCCCCCAACATACCAAATACCCGAACAAAACTCTGACCACACACCGTTTCACCAAAAACATAATATAATGAAATATTATGAAGTATTATTCAACATCACGCCACTTCTGTTTTACTAACCTCTGCATCCTTCATTTTCTCTTCATTGAATTTGTGTGTCGCAGTTTTAATATGTTCTGACCACCTACATTTTTCAACTTTCCATCCACAAACCTCGCAATCAACTTCAATTTGTTTATAAATTCGGTTTTTCTCTTTGATTTGTTCAAGATGTTTCTCACGATATTTTCGCCTCCTCTCCTTGATTTGCTCAACATTTGCTTCACGGTATTTTCTTTGATATTCTTTCACTTTTTCGGGGCTATCTAATCTCCATTGCTTCCTCTTTTCTTCTTCTCTAATCTTGCTTTCCCGATGCCTTTGACAACAGAAATCACACACTTTTTCTTGTTCGGAAAAATGCTCATCAGCAAATGTATTTCTACAACACCTACATTTATTAAGAGTAGCCATAGTCCTATTATATATACTCGCCTACTCTTTAAACCGTTTTTAGACAAAATGCTTACCGAAGTGGGTCGAAGCCCCCTTATTCAAAAACCCCCAACAACAAAGAAACATAACCAAAAACCAAACAAGGAACAGAACACAGAACATTCCAAAGCAACCAATCAACGAAACATTCCAACCAACATTCCAAAGCTACCTATCATTTCAACCATATTATTTCCTTACTGAGGTGGGTTGAAGGCCCCTTATCCAAAAAACCCCCAACAACAAAGAACATAACCAAAAACCAAACAAGGAACAGAACACAGAACAGTCCAAAGCAACCAATCAACGAAACATTCCAAAGAACTTTCCAAAGAACCTAAACATAAATCTTACAATGTTTTTATTGTAAGGTTTATGGGTTAATCTTCTTCAAATTGTGATAGTCTATCTTTCAATGAACTAAATACACTGCTTTTCTGCGAAGTGTTATGCGATTTTTCAAGCATACCAGCGCTAATGTTAAGTATTTTCTTATGGAGTTGCTTATTCAGGTCTTCATTATCAGACAGTTTTGTATCATACAGTTCATCATTTTTTTTGTAATTTACTTTATATACATGGTTAGGTTGCTTATACCATAATATTTTTAATTTTACATTATGTTTAATTAACTGTTTTAAAAACTTTCCATACACCAAGTTATATTTTTTATTGAAAAAGATGTTGCCCTCATACACTTCCACAATGTATGAAGTCAAACTGTTTAACTCATTGACATCACACTCATTCTTAAAAGGTTTGAAAATATCAAACTCTGTAAATCTAGGTATGTATTTAATACAGCATCCAGCATGTGTAAAAGCCTTTCTCATGTCAATCTCGCATAAATTGTTACTTGCTACATCTTTAATAAAATAACCAATGGGGACAATTGTTTTACAGTCTTTCAATATCTGTATATCAACGTCATTGTAATAAGACAAATGGTTTTGTTTAAACATTTCTTTTTGTAATTTAAACATTGCTTTTACAATATTGTTATAGGTTGTTCCATCATCCACTGCCACATCTTCATCCATCCTATCTTTTGATAAGCTCTGTGATGCAATATTATATTTGACATATTTTTTGAGTTGTTTATAATAAAACTTACACATAATATTTGCAATTTGTCCGGAATTGCCATATTTAATATAAGGCTTATATCCTGCATCATTGAGTTGATGGAAGACCTTTACCATATCATTTTCAGAATGAATTAGTGCATATTCATCATGCTCTCTCATTTGTAGTAGCTCATCTACATTACTAAACATTTTGTATTCAAGAGGTTCGTTTTTATCAGTGGTATAAAATTTGCCTGTTGTTGGTGCTTTGAACGTGGCATCTGGTGTTTTTTGGCACAATGTTTCCAAATCGTGGTTTAACAAATAAATATGATTGCTTTTAACTAATCCTCTGAATATTTTTACTTTGCCATTTAAGTAGTTGTTAGGGTGATATTCATAAATTAGATTTCCTATGAAATTATAAAGTCTAACTGGAATATTGAAAAACTTAAATACCTTATCCATTTGATTTACAGAAGCTCCATTATTAATAAATTCTTCTTCATTCATTTCAAGCAGTTCAAGCACTTTATCACGTGTAAGGGTTTTGGTGTTTTTCTGTTGCCTCTTTTCTCTTATTAAATTTGACCCTTCAAAGTTTTCAAGTAATGCATTAATCCAACATTCATTTTCTCTATAATCATTTTTCGGCAATGCCTGTTTTATTGTCAGTGCTTCCGTGTCCACTTGGGTTTGAATGTATCTGTAATAGATGCTTACATTTTGACCGCTCTGTCTTAACGGTTCATTTCTCTCATCAAAGTCTGAGGTGTCAATATCAACCAGCTCAACGCTTTCAATTCTAATTGCGTCAGCATAGTCTATCATATGCCCTAACTCTTGAAATTCGCTACTCGTATTCATTATCAACATAACTTTTCTGAATAAATGCCTTTCATCTTCGTTATATTTCCTTATTTTTCTACTGACTAAGGTTTCAATGAACTGATTAGCTTTCGCATTGGCTTCACCTACCGCTCTCTCTCTACTACCCTTTGGTTTAAGCATAATTGGGTAGTATGCTATACCATCTAACTTAAATGCTGGCTTCTTTGTTCCGTCCCTATCAACAATAGAAAACAACATAAATTTCACATCATAAGATTTTCTGTTCTTGTATAACTCCTTTGCTTTACTTGCTAACCCTGCCAATGCCTTTCTTCTAAAAATAGGTTGTTTGTCGTGTTTTTTTACAACCGCTTTCGCTTCCTTGCCTGTTCTTGCCTTTTTTGCTGTTTTTGCCATCCTTTCAGTTATTGGTTCTGCCTCTTCATACTTTGCCATTGCCTTTTCGTATTTCTTTAATCCGTTCTTTCTCTCAATTCTTGTGTCGGTCTGGCTGATGTCCTTTATCAGGTTCATTGCGGTTCCGTATTGTGAAATCTTGCGGTCTTCATACAAATCAACGATTTTGTTGATTTTTGTTTGTATGTCAGGCGGGACTTTGCCTATTTTACTGTCTCTTGTGTTTCTCAGGTTCTGTAAATATACTCTGATGTTTTTTTAGTCATATTTATAGTTATATTATAATATATTAAATTACTAACTCTTTAAATGCCTTTGTCATAAACTTTAATTAAAGCGCATCACTTCAAACAGTCTTAAAGAAATATTATCTTATAATATTAGAATAAAATGACCACGCAAAAGAAACCAGAAGATATGACATTGGCAGAAATCAAAGAACAAATGGCTTTATATTGCCGACTGTATTATCATAAAAGAAAGGAAGAAGACCCCGAATATATGGATACTGTGAGGGCGAGAAAAAGAATAACAGGGAAAGCATTGTATCACAAGAAAAAAGCGGAGAGAGAAGCAAAGGAAACAGAGGAGAAAAAGGGAGATGAAGATGAAGATAAACCAAAGTATCACCATAGCAGGAAATACAAGCATGAATATGCGATGGTTGCTGTTGCTAATTGAAAATAATATTATTTGAACGAAAAAAAATATTATTTTAGATTGTCTTTTCCTTATCCTTATTTTCATCATTTTCACTTTCAGACTCGTCACCATCCACACCGGTAGGAACAGGGATGTCGGTAGGCGGGGCTATTTCATAATTAGGATTTTCTTCTGATGATGATGAATGAACAGTATGCGTTGAAGAACTATTAACAGTGATAGGCGGAGAACTATGAACACTGACAGGTAATGATGAACTTTGTTCATCATCAGCTATTGAGCTTTGCTCAACAGGAGGCGAAGTGTTTAACTCAACTTCCTCACTAACATTTGTACTCAACCAATTCATTATGGCACTTGCTATATCATAAGATGATACTAATGAATTCATTGTCAAATTAACCAGCAACTCTGAACCTTGAATTGTAGTTAATGTAGTGTGATATGTTAAATGTGCCACTATCTGTCCTATACTAAAACCTAACCTCAACATCAAATCTATAATCCTCATCAACATAAATAGTTTCTTTCTGTATTTATCATTATCATCATCTTTTTTATCATCATCATCATCATCGTCATCATCATTTAAATCAGGGTCATATGTAAATGCTAATGCTTCTGCTTCTGCCTTGTTCATCAGTTTGCTCTTAAACTTCTTTGAAGACCCACCTAAAATCTTTGTCATATCATCAAAATTATAAGTTTGCGTCGCCTTATCATTTGGTAGGTCTGTTTGAGTTGCCTTGTTTTCTTTGTTAAGTGTTTGTGTTGCCTTGTCTGCCATCATAACTTCTGCATTCATATATCGTTCTTTATTTTTATAATTCATTAAATCTAATTCATCAAAATCAAAATTATTCAATAACATTCCTTTCTTGTATTTCTTCAGTATAACTGTTGTTTTCATTTTGCTTGCGATTGCTTGTTTAAGCATTTCATCATAAGTAGGGCGTTTCCTTAGCTCGTGTTTGAGGTTGTTAATCATTTTATATAATTATTGATAAATTATATAAATGATTTATTTAATCCTTTGTTGCTCTTGGTTTTGGTTTGGGCATAGGTTGAACATTTCTCGGTCTTCCTCTTCTTCCCTTTGGTTCGTGTGTGCTTTCTGGGTCATCATCTCGTCTTACTTTCTGCCTTAACAATAAACCTCTTTGCGCCCCTTGTATCCGTTTAACTGCTTCGTCTTCTGTCATCAATGGTTCTAACGGTGGTAAGTCATCATCGCTTGATTTATCAGTTGCTACTGACTGCCACTCATCTTTCTCGTCTAATTGTCTTGCCCGTTGTGCTCGTTCGTGTAGGTCGGCTATTTGTTCGCTACTAACTCTTTTTGAAACTTGACTTATTTGTTGTTCGTGTTGTTCCTCGGCGTTCTCCATTGTGGCAGTTAGTGTTTGTATTGCTCCGTCTCTTAAATCATCCATTTCATCGTCCCTTGTCATATCAAACTGTTCAATGGTTTTAGGTTGTTCTAATATTTTTTGAAAGTGTTGTTGTCTCAAATCTACGGTATTATTATCATAAACTGTTCCTAATGGACTATCACGAAAATAATAAGCGTTTCTGTCTATTACATCTCTGATATTCTTATTTTTATACTCTTCCTTTGTAATTTCCTTGATGAGTTCATTATAAGACGGTCTTAATCTTAATTGTGATTTTAGCGTTTTCATCTGCATATCATCTAATCTCATTATATGTAATTAATTAGATAATTTATTTATTCCAACTTATAATTCTTTCTTAATTGGTTAATTATATCCTTTTTCTTCTTAATCATTTCAGAATAGTTTTTACCAGTTTCACTTGATGGATGATGACGTATTTTTTCACCTTCTAACCTTTGGATTTCATTAAAATATGCCTGTGCTTCATCTTGATATCTTCTTCTATTTTGAAATATAGCGTAATCTTTTTTAGCGTTATGAAATTCTAACTGTTCCTTCATTTCTTTCAGATATGTATAATTTGGTTGATGTGCTTTGTTGTCTCCTTCGTAATAGTAATGGACATTAGATTTATATTTTTACTTGGTTTTGTTATGGGATTATAAAGTTTGTTTGATGTTGGTAATTGACGCTCGGCACGAGCCTCGCGTGCTACGCGACGCGAGGGACGAGCCTTGTGTGCTACGCGACGCTCAGCACGACCTGCTTTACCATTCTTTGTAAGTGTTGATGTTATATTTTCAAACTCATTTCTATTAGAAAGCATTATATAATTTAATTAGATTAAATAATTTTACTTGCTAAATTATTAATTTTCTGTTTATTTTTATTGTCTCGCTCTACCTTCATATTAATATATCTATCTTTTGCAGTTTCAAATACTTTATTAGCTGTTGTGTCTAAATGTTTTTTCAATCGTTCTTCAACTCTTCTTTCTATTTCTTGTTCATCCACTTTTGGAATATTATCTTTAACTTTTTCATATACATCTTCTTTAAATTCTTCTACTTGCGTTGGATGCAATATTCGCTTTTTAACTGGTTTATTTAAATCAACATCTTTTTTACGTTCGCCTTTACATACATGACTATATTTTAATGATTTCTTACTCATCTCTACTTTACAATCAGGACATACAACTCTTTCAATATTTACTTGTCTTGTTTTATATTCTTTCTTTGGTTTAGGCGGTTCTACTTGCTCTTCTTTCGGTTCTTCTTTGGGTTCTTCCCTTATTTCTTCCTTTGGTTCTTCATTAGGTTCTTCTGGTTTCTCTTCCACTGGTTCGCGTAGCAACGCGAAGGCTTCGCGTTCAACTTGTTTATCACCTTCATTTACATCAACAACTGTTATATCTTTCATCTATATATATTTCTATATAGAATTAATTATATAGAAATACATATTAAATACTTAACCCTCAAAAAATGTTAAACTAAAACTACTTGTTGTCCCATTCATATTTAAAACTCTACCCGATGCATCAGTAAATCTAAAATGAAGCCGATTCAACGACCGCATACTAACATCATTAGCATCATTTAAAATCAGTTCATTATCATAGATTAAATTACCGAATGAGGTTAAAACCGGCACTTTTTTAATTATTGAAGACGTACCGAAACTACATAATTGGTTCCCACTAGAAAGTTCATTACAATGAATATAAATATTCTTAACAGGTAGAAATGACACAAAACCACTAACAAAAGGGTCTGCTGTACTATTTACTTTTTCAGTAGTATTTCCTAAAATATCATTAATACTATTAGGATAATCTCTATCATAATCAATACCAAAACTGTAATTTGTTTTTAATTCTTTATCTGTATGGATTATAAAAAAAAATAAGAAATATAATTACAACTTATAGTTATATTATTTGTTTTTAATGAATATCTACAAGTAAAAAAATCACTATTTCCATCAGTTCCATTAGTAGCAGTATTCAATTTATTTTGTAATTCTGTTGCTAATTCACTACCTACATAACTACCTTTATCAGGTGCTACAATAAAATAATATACTGGTGCTCCTATTAATATCCCTCCTAATGTTAAATATAATCTGTTATTTAAATTATCTTCAATTGGATAAAATGAATTAGCGATAGATACTTCGTGACAAATCATTTTAGTATTTGGTCCGCATTCTTGTTGCTCTCTTAAATTAATAACAAAATCTGATGTAGAATTACTGTCATTCAAATCACGATAAGCACTGTTGATATATATTTTACGAAATCTCATATTAATTAATTAGATAAAACATATCAGTAATTAATATAATGAAATATAAATATTATTTAAAAGAAGGTAATTTAAAATCGTATAATCCACTTCATCAAGGGCATAGTGAAATGTATAGAAAAATAATTAATGAAATTCAATAAGAAAAGTCATTTTTCAAACCTAGATATAATAATAATTTATCTGACACAGAAGGATTAAACAAAGCTTATACAAATGGTAAAGGTTTCTTTATTGATGGTAATAAACTATATGTTGCTGGGACATTTGGTAAAAATAATATTAAATCAAATATTAATGATATTTTAAGTGATATAGGGTTACCACTAAACCTTACAAGATATTCAGAACGTTATAGGGATGTATCAGAAGTGTTGGATAATAATATAAATATAGATACTGTTATTTCTCACAGTTTAGGCAGTTCAATAAGTTCAGAATATATTAAAAATAATCCTAATAATAATATTAAACATTTGACAACTTACGGCGCTCCGTTTGTATCTTGGTCATCTAAAAGTAATGATAGTTATACCAATTTTAGAAGCGGGGGCGATGTAGTTAGTATTCTAGACCGAGGTAGTATCCAAACAAGAACCAATACGTATAACCCATTAACAAATCATCAATACACAAATTTTGAAGACCAAGGAAAAGAACCAACTGTAGGAGGAGACCCGGTTAGACTTGTAATGTAATTATTTATATAAATTGTTATATAAGAATGCCTAATAATGACATTAAAAATACTATAAATCCTAAAAAGAAAATCAGTTATGATGACATTAAGAGAATAGTAGAAGATGAACGCGAACCTAATTATAAGATTGAACATAATAATATTAAAAATAAATCTAAAAAACTATTAAATAAACAATCTAAACAAGAAGTTATAGATTATTCACATTTTAAAATAAATTGATTTAATAATAGAATGATATAATATTTTTCTATTATTAAATATATAAGTTATGGAAACATTAGATATTTCAGATGTTCTTGTTGAAAAGAATTTAAGATTTAAATTAAAAGACGGAGGCCCTTATGTCCGTTCAAAAGAAAGTAAAAACTTTTACCCTTCATCAGTTTCTACTTATACCGCTGATACAAATTCAGTAATTAGATTTAACATTACTGGACAACCAAATCAATGGCTCTCGCTTCCTTCACTATTATTAGGATTTACTCTAAACAACACTGACGCAACAGCAAATCACGAACTCCGACCAATTGATACAGCCGGTTTCTTTGATAGGGTGCGTGTGTTAATGGGTGATGTCATTGTATGCGATTTAAATTCTTTATCTCGTGCGAGTGCAATGAAAGATTTATTGGAATCATCAGAAGAAAAAAGAATTGATGAGGCATTAGGTTTTGGAAATACTCTACTTAATCACGATGGACGGTTTTTAACTTGTGATGCTACTGGAACTTCTACTACCCAAGCGGTCATTAGAAATGTCACCAATAACAATTATAGAGGAATTAAAGCAGGTAAAAGTGCTAATGTCTATTTTGATTTAGACTTAAAATGTTGGAAAACGTGTGAAAATTGGATTCCACTGTCATATTGTCCCATCACGGTTGAACTATATTTAACCACTGATGTATTAAAACCAATTGTTAATAGAACAGGACTTTTTACTGCTTCAAATACGAGTATCACTTGGTCTATTACAAAACCTTTTAAGGGAAATGTCTATACTCTTGATGATAGTTTATATGCAGAGTATGCAAAAATCCTTGAGCAGGGTTCTCTTCCAATAACTTTTGAAACCGAAACACTACAAGAGCAAACAAGTTCAACATCCAGTGAAATATTTACAACAATTGTCCGTAATGTATCTAAATTAAATAAACTGTTTATTTCTTTTTCAAATGCTACTCAAAAAGGTTATGTTGGTGGTTATGGTGAGTTGCTGAAAGAATATAACTTTTTGTATCATCCACTTGCACACGTAACAAATGATAAGGGATACTATGACCCAGAACACGATTTATCGGCTTCTTTGGTAATTGGTAATCAAGTAATACCTTCGCAGGAGATACAGGGCATTAGAGAAGCGTATGCTCATCTTATGCATTGCGCTGATAAACCATTTTAGTTAGTGCGGAAGATTATAGGTCTCATTGTTTTATGTATGGGTTTAACCTTCAACGCCTTGAATCAGCAAATTATTCTGGTATGAACCTTAAAAATAATTCTAATATTGTGGTTAAAGTGAAGGCAATGGAGAACTCAACAATATATACTGATAGTAAAATGGGCGAGAGACTTTATCTGCTCCTTATACACGAAACTATCCTTGAAATCCGTAGCAACAGCGTTACATTTTATGATTAATTTGAAAATATGATATTATTAATTTTCTAATTAATAATATAATATTATGAGCAAAAACTTAATGAATACCTTTGATATTACCGCAAATAAAATTAGGCAAGTAAAAGACGGAGCAGTCAATGATATAGAAGACCTTTACGCGAGTAAATCCGACATCCAAACAGTATTAGATAGTAAAGCAGACCAAGCCAACACTTACACAAAGCAACAAATAGACGCTAATTCTTATGATATAACTGAAACATATGACAAAACAGAAATTAATGTATTATCAAATAATATTAGTTCAAATACATTTTTAATAGGTAATCTGACACTAACTTCAAATACAAATTTTAATAATATTTCATCAAATACAAATTTAATAAATAATTTAAATTCTACTATGACATCTAATTTTAATAATATTTCATCAAATACAAATTTAATTAATATAAATTTTAATAATATTAGTTCTAACTCTACTATAACATCTAATTTTAATAATATTAGTTCTAATTCTAATTTAATAACAGGATTAATAGCACAGTAAATTCACATATTATAGCAATATCAGATTTACAGAATGGAGGTTCATTTAATGAAACAGATTATTATAATAAAATAACAACTAATAATTTATTATCAGAAAAGTTAGATACATCAGTATTAAATAATACATTAATACATAATATAACAACTACTGCAACTTTCAAAATAGCAGAATTTGGAAATTATAATAATTTCTTTGAAATGTATAATAACTATTTTGATAGTTATGTTTATGGAAGTTTGACTGGTTCAACAATGTTTTTAAACCAGCGAGGTTTTGGAGATGTAGAAATTAATAATTCTTCAACTTTTCAACATGATAAAATAATATTAAATCATAATACCACAATATTAAGTAATTTACAAGTATCCGGCTCATTTTCTTGTTCATCTATTTTAGATATAACTGGTTCTGATGCTCGTTATGTTTTACAAAGTGATGGATTAAGTGGATTAATAACAGGTAATACAAACACAATTAATTCCATAATTACTAGCAATAATTCACAGGATATATCATTAAGTCAAAAATTAGACAAACTGGATACTAACGCTCAATCAATAGCAGGTGCTATTAATTTTAGTGATAATGCAACTTTACACAGTGATTCAAATATGCTGACTACTGGTTCTATAATATGTAATAAATTCAGCACTACACCTTCACCTAATTTAGGATTACAAATGACTTTTCAAATGTTTAGTCGTGAATTTAATATTAATAGAGATGGTAGAATGTGGATGAGTAGCGCAGGAGGTCAATGGGAAACTCAAATCGGAGATGCTAATGTTGGTCGTGTGTGGGTTAAAGATAGGTTTGGTTTAGGTGCTGTTGGTGTTAATGGTTATGTTTTAAATTGTGCTGGACAAGCGAGATTTACAGGTGCTGCTCAGTTTGTAGGGACTAACAGCGCAATAAGTCTTAATAATGGTTCATATTTGAATTTTAATAATAATGGTTCAATACGAAGATATACTCCTGATGCAATAGAAGGTTTATATATGTCTCATAATGATTTTGTTGCTCTTTCTGTTGGCGATGTTAGTAATGCTTCTAATCAATATATGATGTGTGATGGATTAGTTAATAAAACTATTTTTAATAAGCCTATTGATGTTTTAGGAAACATTTATACGAATGCTGATGTTAATTGTGATAATATTAATATTGATACTGGTGGTAAATTAACAATTGATACAAACTGCGAGTTATACCGATATGTTAGTGCTTTTTCATCTTTTGATATGAGAAATACTAATACTAATTCTTCAATTAGGTTCATTTATGGAGACCCTGCTATTCAATCTAACATAGTTGGAGCAGTTAATATTACTACCGGATGGACTTTTAATACAAGCACTGTTGATGTAATGGGTAATTTATTTGCTGATGATGTTTATGTTAAAACTAATGGAGCATTAAGAAGCAATCATATAGCACCTAATGGTGGAACAATAGTAACCGTTGATACGAATCTCGCAGTTCAAAATGCATATTTAGCAACTAATACCATTCAATCATTTGATTTAACAACGGTTGAATGATATTTCAATGACAACTGGAACTGATATTTTAATGGGAACAAGTGAAATATCAACTTATTATGATGGAACTAATTTATCTACAATTGATGTTAAATTTAATACAACCAATACAGCATTCAGAGTAATTGATAATGCAACAGTATTTTCAACATTATTATCTATTGATAAAACATTTGGGACAACAGTAAATACTGGAAGCTTTACAAATAATGCTACATCAACATTTAATGAAAATTTAACGGTTGCAGGAACGAAAAAATTGTTATGTAATTTAATTGAACCATCAACAGGAACAAATATAGATTTAACAGCATCAACCGTAACCATTAACGGAACGTTTGTGGACTCATCTGTTTCACGTTTGAAATATGACATAGACAATATCAAAACTAATTGTATGAATGTTATTAAGAAATTTAAACCGAAGAAGTTTAAAAGACACGATAGAAACGATGGTGGTAAAAATCATATAGGATATATCGCAGACGAAGTATTAAAAGCAATTCCTAAAGAATTTGAAAATGTTGTTAGCAAAGACAGAGAGTATTTGGGATTAAATTATTTAGTTTTACCTGTGTTAGTTCATAAAGCAGTGTTAGAATTATATGATAAAGTAGATAAACTTGAAAAAGAAATTAAGGAATTTAAAAAAGAAAAAAAATAATTTAAATATATAAATAAATAAAAAAATAATTAATATATCTAGATATATATGGACATTGACAGGAAAGTTAAAATAGAAGTATTATTTAAGAATAATAGTATGAGAGAAAAAATATGTTATTGTGGTTGTAAAATTACTAAGTTAAATAAAGATGAATTTACATTAGATAAATGTAATAATGAAGAATGTAATTTTAATCAATATAGACTTAATGAATATGTTGAAGAATTAAGTAAAAAGAGAAGAAGTGAAAGAAACGAAAGACTAATAGACAAGTATGGTAAGATATTAAATCCTATTGCTTGGATATTGCTATCGCCTATTTTAATTCCTTTGAATATTTATTATCATATTATTATCTAAAGAATAATGATATTTTCTTGAAAAATCTATTTAATTAATTAGATAAAATATTATCTAATTAATTAATATAATATGGGTATTGGTCAAAGCAAAAACGATGAAAATAACAGTATGGAAGACATTAAGAATTTAAGAGTAGATGAAAAACAAGAGCAGATACTTTAATCATTAAATCTATTCAAGAATGTGTGGCACGAATAGAAAAATTAGAAAACAAAAAATTAGACAAACTAATATATAAGTTACCAAATTTGCAACTTTGCAACGCTTCATTAATTTAAATTAATAATATTAAAAAGTAATAATATTATTAATTATTGTTCTGGTGTTTCTTCTGATTGCAATGATTTTAGGTATTCTTGATGTTTTTTGCTTTCTATATGTTTTGCTTTACTATCATAACATATTGACAGACCACATTGACACATTATTTTTGACCGTCCCCTTTCCCTATTACTTACTAAAATCTTCTCATAATTTTTAGTTTTGTATTCCTTGTCTCTTGTTCGTATTTTGTCTTTGTTATCTTCCCTGTATTGTTTTCTTTGTTCGTTGATAGTGTCTTTATTGTTTTCTCTGTATGTTTTATTTTGAGCAAGTATTTTATTCTTACAATCTGTATAATATTCATTACGAGTTCTCCCTGCGATTTTCTGATTTAATGTTGCTAAATGTCTTATCCACTCACCTTCTCTCTTCAACAGTTGTTCTTGGTTTTCACACGGGTAATCCTCTACTAACTCAATGTAAAAATTATTTACACCTAACTCTATCATTTTCTGATAAACCAAGTAGTTTTGTTGTTTGTCATTCTTTTTCTTTTTATGGTCATAAAAACGCTTACTTAATGGTTGGGTTGTAGAACCTATATAAATGTCATCATTTACAGTATTTGTTATAGAATATATCTTTCCATTTTTATAGTCTTTTGGTTTATTTCGGTTTTCTTCCATAATACTATATAAAGGTCTATCCTTTAAATACTAACTTATTCTTAAATATTGTGTAAAATTTTTAAGAAACATTTTGTCAATGCTTTTCTCCAAAAGGTTAATGTATAGAAAACTATGTGGTTCGTCAGTAGCAGTTTCATATAAATCATAAATCATTTTCTTGCTTTCGTGTAAGTTGTGTCTTCTAACAATTGCTGATAGTTCATCTTGTAGCAACTCAATTTCTTTAAAGTTTCTCACTTTATAAAAGAACAAATGTGTAGCATTTACTCTAATTAATGGTGGTAGAGTATTACATTTCTGAATACTTGTTATTACTGATATACCGTTATGGCGTCCTCTTACATACAATGAGTTTAACAGTTTGTTATGTCTCGCCACCTTGGGGTCATCACTTATATCATCCAAAATAACCAATATAGAAAACAATTTTCTGAATTTGTTTCTTTTACTATATTCTGTTATTTTGTGTTGCGTTTCAATTACTTGTTCTAAGTCTTCTGCCTTAAACTCTTCAAATAAGTAAGGTTCTTTGTCATTATCCACTTTCATTTCTTCTTTTATATATTTTTTAACAGGCAACCACACACTATCAACATTTATTGAAGGAGACCAAATGTATATTCGTTCGAAACAGTTTTTGTATATATCAAGTATCATATTAATCAATAAAACAGTTTTACCACTTCCCGACGGTCCAGTTATGATACTTCTGAATGGCAATTTAGGGACGACCTCGTGCTTACTTTGCTTAAAATCATATTTGATTTCATCAATTGGTTTTACATCAGGCATAATAAAATAATATTATAAATACTTATAAAAAATAATTATATTTATAATTGAATGGAACATCATTATGTTATGTGTGGTGGTGAATAACATAATGGAACAGGTTTTCCATTGCTTCAATCAATAAGCATTGAAGATAATTAGTTTGAATTAGCTTGAACCTCGCTTGTGTTGTCCAGTCCGAAGAAACCCCATTGCTGAGCCCCGAATATTCTAATAATAAGATTAAATAATTATTTCATCTTATTATTTTATATGGATAGGACTTATTCAGATTATATTGATATAATAGATGAAGTAGAGAAAATAGAACAAGTTGTAATAACTGACAATAAAATTAAAAAATGTTGTTATTATTCGTTAGAATTAATTAAGCTTATTTTTGAATATATCAAAAATAAAAATGTAAATGTTAATATAAATGGGGAAAAAGAAAAACAAAAAGAATAAGACAGAAACAACAATTTCATCAACAGATGAAGACAGTGAAGAAGTTATTAATCAGACAGCGGTTATTGAGTTCCCTTGTCCAATGTGTCAAAAGATGTTAGAAATGAAAAACGAATTAGAAATACAAAAAGAAGGGAAATTGTAAATGCTCGTGTGTCCCTATCGGTTTTAAGATAAGTAAAACTGATAAAAAAAATGGATATTGATAAATCCAAAGACAGTATCAACTTAGAAACAGACGCACATAATATTGCTATACACTTTGGGAGGGGAGTTACTCCATCAGATAACGGTGACAATGAAACACAGGAAACTGTTAAGCAAATGATGAAACAATAATATATAAAGAGTAGATTTAACACCACGTTAAACGCATAAATAAATAAATATATATAAATATATATATATATGTCAGATAGTGATAATGTGTCATTAAGTGAGTTGATAAAGAAGGTAAATATGTTGAATAAGAATATCAAGGCATTAACAGATTTAACAACAGCAATTGATGAAAAGTTTCAAGCCAACATAGCAGATAATGTTGATGAGAAGGAAAAGATTGATAAGATTTTTCAAAAGAAAGGCTTAGGCAGACCAGCTGGGAGTTTTGATGATAAAAGAAAGAAATACTGTGAAATGATTAGCGACAATAAAATCAGGATGCCAAGACAAGAAACCATTGAATATTACAAGCTGGTTAAGGATGCGAACGGCAAATATTCCTTAGATCAATTTCTAAATAATTCTAATAATATGTATTTATTAGAATTATTCTCAGGTAGTGGAAGTGTTGGAACGATTGCGAGGTCGCTAGGTTTTAATGTAATTAATTTCGTTGGACTTGAAGAATGCTAACATCAATACTGATATTTTGAAATGGAATTACAAAGCGTTTGACAAAGGGCATTTCAACTTTATTTGGGCTTCTCCACCTTGCACGGAATACAGCAGAGCGAAAACAACTGGCATCAGAAATATTGAATATGCTAACAGTATTGTTTTAAAAACTCTGGAAATAATAGATTACTTTAAACCTAAATACTGGGTGATTGAAAACCCTCAAACAGGATTATTGAAGATGCAACCTTTTATGAGTGGTTTGAAATACAATGATGTTGATTATTGCAAATACGGTTTTAATTACAGGAAAAGAACCAGGTTGTGGAATAATCTTGACAATTGGACGCCTAGAAGTTTATGTAATAAAGATTGTGGTAAAGTGATTAACAATAAACATATTGAAACAGCACAACGGGCACCGAGCGGAAAGCGGGTGGAATGGGGTGAGAATTATGTAAAACATAAACAGGAAGACCTTTACAAAATACCTAGTGAGTTGATTTGTGAAATCTTAGTGAGTTTGGATTGAAAATCCATTTAGATTACAGCAGTTATGTTTTTCTTTACCGCAGTTATGTTTTTGCTTACCGCAGTTATGTTTTTGCTTACCGCAGTTATGTTTTTGCTTACCGCAGTTATGTTTTTGCTTACCGCAGCTATGTTTCAAGTGCTTCTGTCAATGTTGCCAGTTGCTTCTGTCAATGTTGCCAGTTGCTTCTGTCAATGTTGTCGGTTGCTTCTGTCAATGTTGTCGGTTGCTTCTGTCAATGTTGTCGGTGTCTGTTTTGGAATGTTCTGTGTTTTGGTTATGTTCTTTGTTGTTGGGGGTTTTTGGATAAGGGACCTTCAACCTATCTGAGTAAATATTTTGTCTTAAAATGGTTTAAAGGGTTGTTGCCTTACTATGGTAGGAGATGACAGAAGAGATGAAAACCTGTAAGCAATGTAATAATACTTATTCATCTGATTTGTTTAAGATTAGGATTAAACTTTGTGAATACTGCCGAGAGCAAAATAAAATCAAAATGGAGGAAACCAAGAAACAATGGAGCAAATCAAGGAGAGGAGGCGAAAATATCGTGAGAAACATCTTGAACAAATCAAAGAGAAAAACCGAATTTATAAACAAATTGAAGTTGATTGCGAGGTTTGTGGATGGAAAGTTAAAAAATGTAGGTGGTCAGAACATATTAAACCTGCAACACACAAATTCAATGAAGAGAAAATGAAGGATGCAGAGGTTAGTAAAACAGAAGTGGCGTGATGTTGAATAATACTTCATAATATTTCATATTATGATGTATTTTGTGTGAAATGGTATATGGTTAAAGTTTTGTTTGGGTATTTGGTATGTGTTGGGGGGCGGTTTTGATAGATGCTTTGGGCTGGATGATTTGGCGGGAGAAGTTGAGGTGCATTGGAGCCCTAGTGCTAGCTCTTTCGGGGCCCAGTCATCAACATACACAACCAGAACAAGTTGGAGCTTTTCGTGAATGTACACTGACGGCCATTCTTCACCGATGGGTTCAAAGCCAACGGCACGCACTGACTCATCACAGTGCTGCTCCCAAAATGTTCCTGCATCGGGATGTCCGTACAGGGCCTTTTTCAAGGGAACCACAGGTCTCCTGTACCTACCCCAATTACACTCACTCGGCACAGCTTCTGGAGGCAATTCGATCCAACATGGCGTGCCTTGCAGAGTGGCCTGAATGTATGCCTGCACGGCATCGGCCATCTGCACGTCCCAACCGTCATGACAACCCAAAAAATCCGCCCAACGCGAGGCCTCGAACGAAGCAGGAGAGTTCCCCAAGCGCAGCCTCAAAGCTTTGATTCTTCACCTGGTTCCCCAGCAACACGCCTCTACCTTTGAACTTCCTCTTAGGGTCACCAAGAGGCTATTGTGAGTGCTTTTCAACACAAATACCATGTGCACGAGCCATATGTATCACTTCTCCTTTCGCTTTTGCCTCCTTGGCTACAGCGTCATATTCCCGCACCGCAGGTCGAAGACGCCCTGGTCGATTAATCCCGACCATGCTTTCTTCATGGATGCCAGAGCATCAGGGTTGGTCAACATTTCTTTTCGGCCAACCGGTCTGGACACCAATGCGTCGAAGAATCGAACGACTTTCACGGCCTTTTCTCTGTGCTGTATTAGCTCAGAGGTCACCCACGGCATCGATGGGTACTTCTTGGCGTCGCCTTCTTCTCCTATTGCAGGTAGTGCAAGTGGTACTTTTCCCGAAACCACCTCAGCAGATTCCTCCCATTCATACCAGGTAAAATCCGTCAGCGTATCATCCGTAGGATCTGGTCCCGATACTAGTTCAGCTTCGTCTTTCTGACGATCAATGACTGATGCAACCGCCTTCGTCCAATTTGGAGTCGGTCGTGCCCGCTCCTCAGATATGAACTTCCAGGCATATATCACCACCAGGCATACATATTCATTTTCAAGCTGAACGCTGGCTCTGTCTCAAGACATCTTAGGGTTTCTTGGAATCCATGAGGACAACCACTCCGTCGACCGGATTCACGATTATCCTGACCCAATCGAGCTCAGCCAAGTGTTTCCCATCCTGTGGGTTCTTGATCTTTGACACGTTCTTTTGCAATCCCCAACTGTGCTGCCAATCGACTCCACCCCATCGGTTCCGAAGCATAGCCCAAATTCTCTTGGCACCGGGCATCTGCAGCGTCTGCGCTTCGGCTAGCGTAGAAATCTCAGATCCTTTGCTTTTGGGTTCTTCTTCCTTCTTTTTGCCACCACCTTTCACCTCGGCCTTCTCCTCCTCGGTGTAATACTTTCTCATCATTGCCCATTCGGCGAGAGTATATTCTGGAGGTCTTGTCGTCTTCATCAACCTGAAGCCATCCTTCCCAACGGGATATGATCTTCCGGCTTTGTCGATCTTAACCTCCTTGCCATCATCGTTGATGTATGTTATACCATCCCCAGGTAGTCCAGCTGACACGTGTGCAAGATCGGACTTCGCAACTTCTTCATCGTCCTTGGCATGTCCATCGCCTTTCCCTTTCGATCAGCTCGGTCTAGCATCCTCTCCACCGATGTGACCCCCCGGATCTCCGATAGGGAACTCCGGACCTTCATCAAGCAGTAGACCAGCGATCTGATCGACCTCATCGTCAAGCAGCCGCTTCTCGTCACTCTGCAACAACTCGGGTTCGTAGTCCTCGTCTTCGACCAGGCGATCACGTGTCTAGACCAATTGCATCGACAGACATCTCAATTCCTTCCAAAGTCTCGTTAGCAGCTTTGTACTTATGCTGTATTGGGATGTCAGAGATTTGAGGATCATCCTCTCTGTTTGATGTGGCATTCGCAACCAAGGCGGAACCTTTGCCTTCTTGATGTTCAGCTCCGCACCTGCAAACGCAGTGAGGGCCCAAGCCCTATACTTGTTCGCCCAATGCATTCCGGTACTCAGCACATATCCAGCAAATATACCAGTTTCCCTTCTAGGCTCGAACTTCTCCCTCTTTTCCCCCCGTGCTTCGCTCGGCTTGAAGTCCACTAGTGCACCAAAAGGTATCTTCTCGCCTTTGAACTCTTCGCCATGCAGTCTCAACCAAGCGCTTGACCCATTGACCTCTTCAACGTTCATCAAATGGCATAGCGTGGTGATAGCCTGCGCCCAATAACACGTGGGCGGACCGGCATGCACAAGGCAAGCCGATGTCTGATCAATGATGAATTGATTTGTCCTTTCGGCAAGGGAGTTGTTCTGCGGTCGTCCAGGCAAGGACAAGTCGTGGTTCAGCTTCAGCTCGACACAGGCATTGATCAGCTCTGGACCATCATCCGAGTACACCTTTGATCTTTCTCCTACAGCAGACATGTTTGATAGCCCTGACAACGGAGGCCCTCGCAGTTGGATAAGCCATAATGAATCCAGTGTATATGTCCCGAATGATGAGCGCATACCTGCCCTCCACTTCATGATCCCCCGATGCTGTCACGAAGTCGAACGTCACCAGGTCTCCAATGTTTTGACCTCTCTCTTGAAGGCTCCTGTTCGGGATCTGAAGTGTCTCATCTTTGCCTTGACACACGACTCACAGAAAGGGTTTCGGTATCTGTGGGTAAGCAAGTGAGCAATGGAGTCGGCGTCACTCTTGAGGACTCCCACTTTCCTCTTGATCGATGATCCTTCGTACACGTCAACCTCAATTCCAGCATCTGGATCATCCTCGTCAGCTTCTTCTTCGTTAGCCTCGGCGTCACCATGGTGACGTGGGTCTAGCCCGACGTTTTCTGGGGGTTCCGGGCAGTCCGAAGTCGACTGACTCATGATGATGTTCACCTTCAACCTCTGCGGATTCACCGGCAGCGGCGGGTATACCGTTTTCATCATCATCGTTCTGGTCTGGCTCGTCGTTCGTGACCAATGCCAAAACCTCTGAGAAGTGTCCCTTGAGGTCATCGATTGTAGGGCGATGTCTGTTACTCCGAAGCTTACCATCGCTCACCAGGTACGGTATGTCATCCTTGACCTGTGAATGTACGAATCCTTGCTTTGGTGTAACCATGAAAGGTAGCTTACCAGGCATCCAGTGAAAAGCATACCCCATCTTCATGCATCTTCTCCCTATCGAAAGTACCGTGGGCGTCTCATCCAACACATGTGGTTTGACGGTCTCGTCCAACTCGTCCACGACTATCTCAGCCACGTCGGATGTGGATGTGGATCCGTTTGCCGTGGAGAAAACGATCTCATCATCTCCTTGTATAATGTCAACGCCCAGACTCTTCGCCTTGGCTCGTCCAATGAGGTCATGTCCGCATCCAGTGTCCATCAACCATTTCGCCCTTCTGCTGATACATGTTGACATTGCGAACACATTCTTTGGTAGACCATGCTGTTTCTTCCAATCTATGACCGCTTCCTTGATCTCGTCCTCAACTCGATCATACTCAAACACGATAGTGTTCTCCTTGGTCACCGGAAAGTAGTGTTTTCTATATACGTCGCCCGCCACCTCTTCCAGTATCCTTGCTCTTATCAATGATCGTTGGACTTGATAAGCTGATAATTCTCGATGATCGCTGTCCTTGAACTTCTTCTCGTCAATGTGCACGTACTCATAAGAACCATCCTCATTGCCCTCATAGCCATACCACTCCCCCTTTCGTTCCCATTGCCTACTCTCATCTTCAAGATAGGTGATCGCCCCATTCTCGTCGACGTCGAGGACTTCCTTGAACCATACCATCTTCTCGGGGGTCTCAGATTCGCCGGACCATCTTGACGATTCGCTCATAACGTCGTCGTCACGTTCGTGGTAGACAGTTTCGGCTTCTTCCGGTTCCACATGATCAACGTCTTTCTTGAAGCTGACCTTCCCCGCAGGGACCGATTGCTTCAAGACTATCGCAGGCATGGCGATGGCCCTTTTCACAATCGCTGGTGCTGCGGCCTTGGGGGCAGACTTCGACTTGGGTTGCGGTTTGTCCCCTGACGTTGCCGGAGCCGAGTCCTTCTTCTTGATAAGCTCATGCTTGTACTTGCAGGAATTGCCATTCTCGCACTTTCCTTTCTGGAATGCGTAGCACACTCCATCCTCCTTCTTTGGTGAGGATGACCTGGATTTGGACTTTCCTTTCCCCTTTCCTTTGGGCATGTTCTCTAACTTGTGCTCCGTCTTCTTGCTGTGAGAAAATGGGCATTCACTTCCCTTCAAACATCCCTTCTCCGCTTTGAAGTGATACCAGCATGGATACTCCTTGTTTCCACTCGGACTCTTGCCCCTGTCATTGGCACCATCGGACTTGCCGTTCCCTTTGCCTTGGCCTTCGGGAGCACAGGAGCGGCATCAGGTCCCTTAGGTTAGTTCTTTTTACCTTTGCCATTCTGGCCCTCCTGCTTTTCTGCAGCCGGAGCTGCATCCTTGCCGCCTGACTTCATCATTGTTTCGACTGACTTCTCCTTCATGTCGAGCATCAGGTCCTCCCGATCCGACTTGATTTGGTGGTCAATCAGTGCCAACAGGAATTCATACGACTTTTATGGATGTTTGTCCGATAGCCTGTGGTAGGCGTTGAGGCCAAACTCCATCTTCTTGCTCCCTTTGATCTTCCTGTATAGGATATCTCTCAGTGCCAATGGACTGGGTCTATCTTCGCTCCTCATCTTCAGCAGCAAATCATACCACTTGTTCCTGAACACAACCAAGTTCTTGTCGCCAGGAGGTTGAATAAGTGCTCGATGTGATAGACAAGATCTGTCCGATCAGATGTTCTGAATGATTGCTTGACCAATGCCACTAGCTCTCGTCCCTTTACGATCATACCTTGTTGATGTCGTAGTTCCGAATGTCGTGTCGCATCGAGGTATACATCCTTGGCCTCGTCTGGTGCTTGTCTCAGCATGTTCTGCATGCCCATGGCCATCTTGATGTCAATCGTAGCAAACCTGTCGCCGCCGGAGTCGTTCAGTAAATTGAGGTCTGGGTCTAACCCGAGAGCCTGAGCCAACCATCTTGAGCATGTATCGGTATGCGGATCTGCGCATGCGCTCAGCACGTTCATCAGCAGTTGCATCTTCCAGTTATCGAGTTGATGGATCTTTGGCCAATTGGGAATGGTTACCCTTTCGGCCTCTTTCCTCGATATTCTCGGCCTCTCGTTCTTGATCTCCCGATCATTTCTCAATCGTCTGCGTCCCCTCCTTGACCGATTGTCATCTTCTTCTTCCTCGTCTTCCTCATCCTCGTCATCATCATCATCCTCGTCCTCATCATCGGGTGGTACATCCGGAGGTCCTCCTCCGCCACCTGTCAGACTCAAATGACGATAGAATCCATTGTAATCCAATGGAGGCGTATTGTCATTGTTTCCCCCTCCATTACCACCACCACCAGTTGTAGTAGGCTGTGGGACTAGCCCGGCGACCCCTTGCATCTGTGATAGGTCATTGGATCACCAAATGACGGAAAGAGAATCGAACCCGGCACTAGGGACGAATTAGGGATCGAATTAGATGATGATGACCCGGTCATCTTTTTATCCTCCCTAATCGAATTAAGTTGGGGTCCACTCTCAGGGCGCTTCACTACTCCTCGTTCACGATGTTCGTCCTTCTTGTTCGAGGCCTCCTGTATCTCCAGCCTCTTGAATGTCCTGAGTTCCTCATTATCCGCATCGAGCTGACGAACGAAGCTCTCTTCTTGTCTGAGCATCGCCTCCCGATTCTTCAGATGTTCATTAAGCTTGCGCATCTCCTCGAGGTACTCATCATACATCTCTTTAGCCGTCGACTTCCAGAACAGCCTCTTTCGACTTCTCGTCCATCGTGCATCGTTCTTCTTGCGTCGCTTCCCTAATCTGGGCCAACTCCATGACTGCATCCTGACGATGACCACCCTCTATAGCAATCATCTGGTCCTTCTTTGACACGTCAGATTCATACTGTTTGACGATCTCTTCCTTCTCTCGAAGGAGGCACTCCGCTCTTTTCGACACTTGTTCCGCAAATGCCGTCACGTCATTCAGTCTTGTCATTCACTGCTCCCTGGTCTCTTCCATAGAGTATACATCGGGACGCTTGACCAGTGCATGTTCCAACTGTGATTTCAGGCTGTGAACCATCTCCTCCTCGTTGAACTTCTCGATTGATGTCGACGACGTCAACGATTCAATCCCCCTGATCTGTTGTTGGTAAGCGGAAATCTGCTTTGAAGCTTCACGGTGAATTTGATTTGCATGTGTTGCTGATTCCTGTGCGGCCGTCTTCTCGCTTGCCATGTAGGATCTCATCACTGCAATCTCCCGTTTCTGCTCCATGATCATTCCCTCAGCTTGCCGCATTTGCTGCATCATAGCGTTCGACTCCATGTCCTTCTTCTCCCCGTATTGATATGCGTTCATTTCCGCCTCGCGCATCTGTTGTGCCTCCGCCTCAAACTTACGCCAGGCCTCTGCCATATGGTGTTGGTGATGATTCACAAGATGCCCCGATTGCTTGCTGGCAGTCTCGCATCGTCTTTCCAGTTCCTGGATCCGAATGGTGCTCCCATAGTCTTCTTGATGATGATTTGCCATTGCCGTCGACATCTCATCAAGTGTCTTCTGATATTCTCCGATCTCCGACTCCATCTTGTTCTTCTCCTTGATGATGGCGCGAAACTCGGCACTTGTGGGCGATTTGGATCTCCCCCCTTTCGATGACGACCTCACGCTCTTCTGCGACGCCCGTGGGGTCGCTGGTGAAGATGATGATCTCCTCGGCGGAGAATCTCTCTGTCTCGACTCCTGGCGAATAGCGATCTGTTTCCATGATCTTGCGGGCGTGGATATGTCGCTGAATAGCACGGATCCACCGCCTCCAGATTCACCCTGTGAATCGGCAACCATATCCATGACCGCAGGAAGAGCCATTAATCCATTGGATCCCTCTGAACTGTCGTTCCCAAAAGTTGCAGTACTCGGGCTCGCTGAAGATTCCATTGCACTGTGTAGGTTATTGTTCTTCTGTAGTTCCTGTACCCGCAAGTAACCAGCTGTCTCTCTGTCCAGTGTAGAGCTTGTGTTACGGCTGAAGAGCGCAAGATGACGTCCCGTGGGACGCTGTTCACCAAGCTTCCAGCTGAATGTACTCAATCACGTAGTAAAGATATACGGCTAAACCGATACAGCCAAACCAGTGTAAACTGTTGTAAGGGTGTTCTCCAATAACCACACACGTTCGGGATAAGCAGCGCGATCGCACCTGTTTCCTTTCACTCAGATCGAACACAGGTAAATGCAAGTCCATGCAAGACCTTAAGCCCGACTTGTGTCTTGAGCCAAATTGTGGCGTCCGTCGGAACACTTCAACCAAAGAGAACATGGACCTCAGAACGGCTTCCCAATTTAGGCACGGGGCCAGGAGGGTTTTAACATGAACCGACCCGCAACAACAAGCGTAGACAGACAGAAAGATAAAGACAAAGACAGAGATAGACAGACAATACCCATTAGACAGACGCGAACGCGCGGAAATAGACAGAGAGACACAAAAAGACGCAAAGAAATAGAGACGAACGACCGACACGGACACATAAAGACAAACAGAGACAAACCGAGACAACCCGAGAGACAGAGAGACACAGACAGACAAATAGAGACAGAGAGGCGCAAACACCAAAAAGAAACAGATTGGGATACATAGAGATGCACAAAGATAGAAAGAGAAAGACAGAGATTACGAAATAGATAGATACGGACACACGGCAGCAGACTGGGAGACACAGAGAGAGAGGCAAAGATACGGAGACACCCGGCACGAAATTTTCGAGAAATTTCGACTCGGACAGGCCCAAAAATTTGGCCCGGTAATTTTTCGAAGAAATTTGCGGAGGTAGTAACGTCCGGAAACCTAAGAGCCGCGTCGCCGGAAGCGACCCAAAATTCGGGAAAATTTGGCCGGGTTACGCCGCGGGAACTCTAAGCAAAGTTGTTAAGAACCCCCTGAAATTTCGGCAAAATTTCGGGGCCTTCCGGGCCGCGCGAAGAGGCGGGAGCTTGTGCCGTGGAGAAAGACCGGGACAAGCATAGCCGCTCGCCGCAAGCACGACGATTCGGCCGGAGTACCGCTACAACGGCTTGCCGGCGCACGGGAAATGCGACCTCGAGGCCGTACCGATTTATAAGAGAGAAGATAAGAGAATATAAGAGAATATATATATTAGCAGTATTAAGCGCATAAATATAGATAAATCAAAATAATTAAATTAATATATAAATAAAAAAATAAAATAATTTAGGATAAATTAATATCGTGCGAGAAAACAAAATAGATAGTAAACGCCTATGCTAAAACGAAATACTCTCATTCTCCCACCCGCTCATTCATCCACCCATCCACCCAACTGCCCATTCATACTTACTCACTCCCTCCCTCCCTCCCTCCCTCACTCACTCACTCCCTCCCTCCCTCACTCACTCATTCACTCACTCACTGACTTACTCACTCACACTCACTCACTCACACTCCCTGACTCACTCACTCACTCTACACACAAACACTCACAAACACTCACAAACGCTCACAAACGCTCACTCGCTCACCCGCTCACTCGCTCACTCGCTCTCTCACTCACACACTCACTCACTCACTCACTCACTCACTCACTCACTCACTCACTCACTCACTCACTCACTCACTCACTCACTCACTCACTCACTCACTCACTCACTCACTCACTCACTCACTCACTCACTCACTCACTCACTCACTCACTCACTCACTCACTCACTCACTCACTCACGCGCTCACGCGCTCACACAGCCACGCAGTCACGCACTCAACGCACGCACGCCTCTCACTCTGTCACTCTCTCACTCTCTCACTCTCTCACTCTCTCACTCTCTCACTCTCTCACTCTCTCACTCTCTCACTCTCTCACTCTCTCGCTCTCTCTCTCTCTCTCTCTCTCTCTCTCTCTCTCTCACTCACTCACTCACAAACACTCACAAACACTCACAAGCACACACCAACACAAACGCTCACACACACACACACCAACTCGCACTCAAACGCGCATCACTCCCTGCCTGTCTCTCTCTCTCCCTGTCTCTCTCTCTCCCTCCCTCCCTCCCTCCCTCTCTCCCTCCCTCCCTCTCTCCCTTCCCCCCGCAGCTGTTTCTTGCACACTGAATCACGAACGCAGTGTGTGCGCGCACGCACGCACAAGGCGCTGAATTTTTACGTGCGCCTGGGTACTCACAAAAGTAGCTGGAGGTCATCCACAAGCAAGCCTCCGGAGTCGCTAACGCCCACAAACTCCAGAGAGAGAGAGAAAGAGAGAGAGAGCGGGCTACACCGCCCACAAGCGCCCGCAGGCCACCGACGCCCACAACGCCACCCACGCCCCCACAAGGAAGAACGCCCGCAACAACGCCCGCGCAAGCTCAGAAAAAAATGTCCAAAGCCACAACCACTAAAATGGTCCAACCCCAACACGTGAGGCTTCGCCTTTGTCCATCAACCGGTCAAAGGGTCTAAAACTGAGCTTCCCAGGTACTCACATGCGAGTGACGCTCTTGCTGGGCTTGGGCAGCGTTGTGGGCGGTGTTCTTGGGCTTGTGGGCGCTTGTGGGCGAACATCTTTCTAGGCGTTGTGGTTTTGATGTTCTTGTGGGCACTTGCGGGCAGTTTTGTGCTGTTTGGGCCTGTGGGCGCTTGTCGGCGTTGCGGGCATCTTGCTGGGCTTGTGGGCGTCGGTGTTGCGGGCGTCTTCCGGGGCATGTGGGCGCCGGTCTGTGGCTGGGCTTGTGGGCAGCGTTGTGGGCGCTTGTGGGCGGGCGTCTTATTGGGCGTTGAAAAGGCAAGGCTGCTGTTATGTGCAGATCCTTTGGGGCAGGGCACCAAAGAAGCTTGGGTTCTGGGCAAACGACACAAGACCTGACCGAATTTGACACACAGGGTAGCTCTGTGGGGTGGTGTTACAGGGAAAGTATAAGGAACACCCAATCTCCTTGCGAGCCTTAAACAAGAGGAGTCACCCATATGTTCGAATAGGATGACGGTTAGATACGCGCGGCGCAGCTAGGGCCAAATGCTATGGGGTTGCGTGGGGTGGCAGCCTTTCTCAGCTGTCGGGCCAGAAATGCTTCCAGAAGGTGTCGTTGAATGCCCCCCTTGTAGACATTAACACGCGGCGATTTGAACCCTTCCCTTTGGGTGATGGGTTCCTGGACTTTAGTTATTTTTGGGAAGACCATGTTAGTTGTAAATGACAAGTTTGGTTGCTTTTTTGGCCAGTCCACTCAGAGTCAGGTAAACATGTTCAACCCCAATGAAAAAACGGCTTGAACCCAAGTAATGTAAGCAATGCAAGCGCCCAAATGGACCGCTGAGCGCGCCCGCAACAGCGCAACACTGCCGCCCACAAGCGCCCACAAGCACCCGCAAGCACCAAGAGCGCCCACAAGTGCCCGCAAGCACTCACGAAGGGAGCGCCTGCAACAGTCCCGCCCGCACGCGCCCACAAGCACCCAATGAAACGCCGCCCACATGCGCCCACAGAGGCAACACAAGCGCCCGCAAGCACTCATGATGCACGCTTGCAAGACTTCCGCCCTTGTGGCCCACATGCGCCCACAAGCCCCACGAAGGAGCGTCCGCAAAGCGCTCATGAACATCGCTCGCAAGACTTCCGCCCACAAGCGTCCACCAAGACTGCCCACCAAGGGAGCCGACAGCGCCTGCAAGCGCCCGTGAAGTGAGCGCCGACAACGAAACGCAATCCCTTCAAAGCAAGCCGAAACTGGCTGATGCGGCCGAGGCGGGCAGCACGAAGCGTGTACAATAAAAATGTGCTGTCGCGGAGCTTACCCTGACACCTGCGTTGTCACCTAAACAGTGTGTCCACCTGACCATGTCCCCGGTCCCACTTGCAAGCGCGAGCTCTCCGTTTAAGGGCTGCTTTGTTTCCTGCTGTTTCATGTTTGTTTGCTGATGTTTCCTGATGCTTCCTGCTTCTGCCAGCTCTTTGGAAGGCCCCGAAAACAAGAGGCCCCAAGGGATTTGCTGATAAATATATATATATATATATCAGGGAAAAATATACATTTAAGTCAACATGTAACTTCGAGTTGATATAATTACCATGGTTTTCATAGTTTTCATTATATGGGACATAGGCTACACCATTTTGAAGAATGTTGTATTTTCTTTGTCCTTGCAGGCTGGGGCGCGACCTTCTTTGGAGCCTTCGAACCTTTTACCTACTGACCCCCTTGTTAGACCTGCCGATGTTCTGGTGATGGGAACTCCACAAATCCTTAATCGTCTTGGAGTCGTTTTCCCCGATTGGCTCTTGATATAGCGGTTACTTCTCCTTTCCAATCTCGTATTAGGGGGTGGCTGCGCGGGAATCACTTGCGGCTGCGCGCCAACATGCCGAGCATAAGCGCGCTCATGACGATTTGCGTAATCAATGTGTTGCACAGAACATTGCTCATGAAAAACATGCTCAACCTCTTGGGACCACTTGGGCTCAATTTAAAACCCGGGTCTCGCTTGATTTGCAGAGAAGCCACCACTTGGCGTGCGAGAGGCATCGGGAGGTGATTTTGCAGGTGTGCTCGAAGGAGCGCTATTTGGATATTCCTTTATGTCTACTTGAAGCTCTCGATTATTTCTTCGATAAGTTCTGATTGCGAATGTTTCGTTCAGCATTCTGTTTGCTTTGCTGTCTCTTTCGGCAGCACGAGGAATTTATGTCCTTTGGGTCGCGATTCTCGGAGCGTTGTTTTTTTCTTGGCTTGGGCCCCATTATTGGAGCGGGATGATGTGATCTCCGTGCCTAATAATGGCGCTGGGTTGTGGGTGGGCGCGGTTTCGTCTCCCTACTCTGTCTTGTCGTTTGTATTTTCGAGCATCTCCATTCGAGGTTGCAGGCAGAATTGCCTGTTGTACTTATATTGCTGGACTGCCGATGTCAATGTAGCATCATAGACCGTAGGTACGCGTTTCCGCGCGTAATCTTCCTGTCGCGGACCACATTGGACCATTGGACCACCCTTCCGTGGAGCGCGGGAGGGTTTGGAACACATGGCTCAGCGTTTCCAGAAAGGTCCTGAAGGTGGGGCCGGAGAGACTCTTGCGGACCTTGCGCGAACCTTTCGCGTGTCTTTCGCACATGCTTGAAAAACTGACTTTCGCCATGCGAGCTATGTACCATGCGATTCCAAGCTACATGAAGGACCTTAATGTCCATCGAGGGGAAGGCAAAAAAGGCAATAATTCTTATATCGCTGGAAGCTGCGCTATCCACTTCAACCTTGCCTGCAGCCCCAAAGCCCTTCAAAGAAACTCAATTATGACGCTCTGAAGGCCTTATCGTCAACAAAAACAGGTGCCTGGCTTAAGGACATCGTTTTCAGAAAACAGGGCCCCAGCCTACACATGATTATGATTCCAGCATCGGACTCTTGCCGCTCCTCTGGCCAGCATATTTGCTCGCATCCCTGCCGAAAAGCGGTCTCAAGCTTTCGCGGCCCCATGTTGCGCCAATTTGCAGGGGCTACTCAGACAGTAATATTATGTAATATTGATAGATACAATGTTCTTCACCTAGTACGCAAAGTCATGATGATGTGTGGTGATACAAAAACATTTTAAGGGGTCTTGCGTTGCAAGGTCACAAGCACGTCTGGTGACAAAATTGCTTCAGACCAATTGTGCTTTTCGAACAAACAAGGCAGTCCAGTCCTTTAAGCTGACAGGGATCCATTTTGTCACTGAAGCTGCCACATGTGTGTGGCAAGAGCGTCTTTTGGTCTCGTATCCTGCGATTGCTCAGTGGCGCAAAGCGGTTCGAGATTCAAGAGCATGCTTTTGCAGCTGTCAATCCAATCTGTGTTGGAAGAGCCAGCATTGAGCCAATAAAGATGCCGGTCACCAGGGACAATGACCTCAGCAAAAACACAGCTGGACAACTGGCAGTGTGTGTGTGTGCAGAGATTGCGATTACGCTTTGTGCGGCCGTGACACATCACAGTGCCCACCGGTGATTTCTCATCTGGAGAGATTCCTCTTTGCTCTGGGCCGAGCATCATGGACAGCGTGGACACCTTGCAATTTGCAACCAATGTGTTCACTGCAAATCGTGTCGAGTCATTCAACGCACTCAGCGCCGCACATAGCCATTTGAGAAAGCCAGTAGGACCTTGCAGCTGAACTCACTTCAGCGACAAGCGAGCACAAGTTCATGTAAGAGCGCAGCCATTACAGTGAACTGCACGGCGGCGCTTTGTGCCCAGCTCTGCATGCTTTCGCGCTGCATCAGGATGAAGAGAGGGATGAAGAGCACACGGGCCGCGGCCAACACAGACACCAGTTTCCCATCTTGGATGTGAAGAGCCTCGTGGCAAATCAAATTGAGCCATTTGGCCAAGTCTGTCGTGCTTATCGGCTTGCGAGCAAAGAAATCACAAATCACAAATTTTGCCCTGCTGAGTAGGCGCAGACCACTGCGGCGCAAAGCGGCCAACAACATCCAGCATTTGGAAGGTAGAGATCAGGAGTGAGACTCGACTGCCCGGAGTAAAGCCCGAGACAACACCTGAGTCGCACACGCTCTTAGCAGCTTGCAGCAACTTGAGACCCAGACCTGGGAAGATGGTGAAGGTGAACATGAACACAGCTCCCACAGTGATTGCCTGCGCTCATCAAACTGATTTGAATTGGCAGCTTGAGGGGGTCTCCAACTTGCCTGAGGCCACGCATTCTGCACCAGGATTTGCCCAGAGGACCTTGCGCGTGTGAGCATCGGGCTGCCTGGTGGTGATGCTCCCTGAGCTCAAGGGCACTCAGTGACTCAGGCAAAAGGCCGCAAGAAGCTAAGGCGGTCTCCTGCACACTCGGAGGCTTGCTGCCGCTCAACTTTTCCTGAACCGTCCTGAGAGTTTCAATCACTGGCCCAAGCTCTGGCAAAGAGTACACAATACATGAAAACATTAGAGACGCGAGGAACGTGTTAAACCACGTGATCTGAGGATCTGACTTGGAGGTGGGCCCAGAAAAAGACAAGAGAAAAAAGAGGAGACGTGTTGAACATGCGGCACAATCTGATCTAAGAACTTGACTTCACCAAATGAATGAGAAAATGAGAGACGCGAGGAACGTGCTGAACTATGTGATCTGAGGATCTGACTTGGAGGTGGGCCCAGAAAAAGACAAGAGAAAAAAGAGGAGACGTGTTGAACATGCGGCACAATCTGATCTAAGAACTTGACTTCACCAAATGAATGAGAAAATGAGAGACGCGAGGAACGTGCTGAACTATGTGATCTGAGGATCTGACTTGGAGGTGGGCCCAGAAAAAGACAAGAGAAAAAAGAGGAGACGTGTTGAACATGCGGACTATCTGATCTATGAACTTGACTTCACCAATGATGAATGATAAAACGAGAGACGCGAGGAACGTGCTGAACTATGTGATCTGAGGATCTGACTTGGAGGTGGGCCCACAAAAAGACAAGAGAAAAAAGAGGAGACGTGTTGAACATGCGGCACAATCTGATCTAAGAACTTGACTTCACCAATGATGAATGAGAAAATGAGAGACGCGAGGAACGTGCTGAACTATGTGATCTGAGGATCTGACTTGGAGGTGGGCCCAGAAAAAGACAAGAGAAAAAGGACAAGTGTTGAACATGTGGAACTATCTGATCTATGAACTTGACTTCACCAATGATGAATGAGAAAACGAGACGCGAGGAACGTGCTGAACTATGAACTATGAAAAAAAGAGAAAAGAGGAGACGTGTTGAACATGCGGCAGATCTATGAACTTGATTCACCAATGATGAATGATAAATGAGACGCGAGGAACGTGCTGAACTGTATGATCTGAGGATCTGACTTGGAGGTGGGCCCAGAAAAAGACAAGAGAAAAAAGAGGAGACGTGTTGAACATGCGGCACAATCTGATCTAAGAACTTGACTTCACCAAATGAATGAGAAAATGAGAGACGCGAGGAACGTGCTGAACTATGTGATCTGAGGATCTGACTTGGAGGTGGGCCCAGAAAAAGACAAGAGAAAAAAGACAAGTGTTGAACATGTGGAACTATCTGATCTATGAACTGGACTTCACCAATGATGAATGAGATAACGAGAGACGCGAGGAACTTGCTGAACTATGTGATCTGAGGATCTGACTTGGAGGTGGGCCCAGAAAAAGACAAGAGAAAAAAGAGGAGACGTGTTGAACATGTGGAACTATCTGATCTATGAACTTGACTTCACTAATGATGAATGAAAAAACAAGAGACGCCAGGAACGTGCTGAACTATGTGATCTGAGGATCTGACTTGGAGGTGGGCCCCAGAAAAAGACAAGAGAAAAAAGAGGAGACGTGTTGAACATGCGGAGCTATCTGATCTATGAACTTGACTTCACCAATGATGAATGAGAAAACGAGAGACGCGAGGAACGTGCTGAACTATGTGATCTGAGGATCTGACTTGGAGGTGGGCCCAGAAAAAGACAAGAGAAAAAGGACAAGTGTTGAACATGTGGAACTATCTGATCTATGAACTTGACTTCACCAATGATGAATGAGAAAACGACAGACGCGAGGAACGTGCTGAACTATGTGTTCTGAGGATCTGACTTGGAGGTGGGCCCAGAAAAAGACAAGAGAAAAAAGAGGAGACGTGTTGAACATGCGGAGCTATCTGATCTAAGAACTTGACTTCACCAATGACGAATGAGAAAACGAGAGACGCGAGGAACGTGCTGAACTGTGTGATCTGAGGATCTGACTTGGAGGTGGGCCCAGAAAAAGACAAGAGAAAAAAGACAAGTGTTGAACATGTGGAACTATCTGATCTAAGAACTTGACTTCACCAATGATGAATGAGAAAACGAGAGACGCGAGGAACGTGCTGAACTATGTGATCTGAGGATCTGACTTGGAGGTGGGCCCAGAAAAAAACGAGAAAAATAGACAAGTGTTGAACATGTGGAACTATCTGAACTAAGAAACTTGACTTCACCAATGATGAATGAGAAAACGAGAGATGCGAGGAACGTGCTGAACTATGTGATCTGAGGATCTGACTTGGAGGTGGGCCCAGAAAAAGACAAGAGAAAAAAAGACAAGTGTTGAACATGTGGAACTATCTGATCGAAGAACTTGACTCACAGGTGGGCCCACCAATGGTGATTGAAAAACGAGAGATGCGAATAATGTGTTGAACAATGTGATGAAGAGAAGTGTTGAACATGTGGAACTATCTGATCTAAGAACTTGACTTGTAACGTGGGCCCACGAAGGCTTCATGAAAACATAAGATGCAATAACCGTGCTGAACTATGTGATGAAGAGAAGCGTTGGAGATGTGGAACTATCTGATCTAGGAACTTGGCTCGATTGTGGGCCCACCACTGGTGCATGACAAACAAGAGATGCGAGAAACATGTTCAACTGTGTGATCTGAAAATCTGACTTGGAGGTGGGACCCGACGCAGGACATGATACAAGAAGAGAAGTGATGTCCTTGTGGAACGATCTGATCTAGGAACTTTACTCGACTGCGGGCCACCAATGGTGCGTGAGAAAAAAAAGAGGAACGTGTTGAACTACGTGATCTGAGAATTTGACTTGGAAGAGGGCCCAGTGATTGGACATGAGAAAAGAAAGGAAGTGTTGAACATGTGGAACTATCTGATCTAAGAACTTGACATAGAGGAACGTGCTGAACTATGTGATCCGAGAATCCGACGCGGAGGTGAGAACTCGACTTGAAGGTAGGCAATGGTGCGTGAGACAAAAAAGAGATGCGAGGAACGTGCTGAACTATGCGATTTCTGAGTCTGACTTGAAGGTGGGCCCAGAAAAAGAACATGAGAAAACAAGAAGAATGTGTTGAACATGTGGAACTATCTAATCTAAGAACATCACTTGAAGGTGGGCCCGCCAATAATGCATGAGAACAAAGAGATGCGACGAGCGTGTTGAACTATGTGATCTGAGAATAAACGTCAACGTGGGACCAGAAATAGGACATAAGAAATGAAGAGGAGTGTTGAGCATGTGGAACTTTCTGCCTGAGAACTTGACTTGAACGTGGGCCCACCAATGATGCATGATGAAATGAGAGACGGGAGGAACGTGTTCAACTAATTATGCGATCTGAAAATCTGACTTGGAGGCGGGACCAGACACAGGACATCAAAAAATGAATGTGGAAATATATCATCTAAGAACTTGACTTGGAGGTGGGCCCACCAATGATGCATGAGAAAATCCGCCGACCCCTTCTCCTCAAAGGGGGAGGCGCACGGGAAGGGTGGTTACAGCACAAGTCCAAGGTTGGTTGGTAAATGAGCATGGCCGAAGATTCAACATTATCAGCGTAAGCAATGCCGTCATCGTAGCAGAGGGTGCGTAGCCATGATTATCATCATGACTGTTGGTGATGCAGAAGATGCACGATGATGGTTATCGTCCATGATGACGATGACGATGATGATGATGATGCTGATGATGATGACGATGGTGATGATGACGATGGTGACCACAATCATGGTGATGATGACACGCTCATCATCATCACATCATCATCGTTGTGACCTGGTTGGAGATGTAGAGGAAGCGTAGACATGATTATCATCATGACTGCTGGTGATGCAGAGGATGCACGATGATGGTTATCATCCATGATGATGACGATGATGATGACGATAATGACCACCATCAGGGTGATGATGACATGCTCATCATCACATCATCATCGTTGTGACCTGATTGGAGATGCAGAGGATGCGTAGACATGATTATCATCATGACTGTTGGTGATGCAGAGGATGCACGATGATGGTTATCATCGATGATGGTAACGGTGATGATGACGAGGACGATGACGAGGATGATGCTGATGATGATGACGATGATGATGATGATGACACGCTTGTCAGTATATCACATCATAATCGTTGTCGTCCGTATCTTGTTTACATAGGTTTCAAGGGTAGCGTTAGACCCGATTGGAGATGCAGAGGGTGCGTAGTCATGATTATCATCATGACTGCTGGTGATGCAGAGGATGCACGATGATAGTTATCATCCATGGTGGTGATGACGATGATGATGATGATGACGATAATGACCACCATCATGGAGATGATGACTTGCTCATCATCATCACATCATCATCGTTGTGACCTGATTGGAGATGCAGAGGATGCATAGACATGATGTTGTCGTCCTTATCTTTTTTATACGTTTCAAGGGTGACGTTAGAGCCGATTGGAGATGCAGAGGGTGCGTAGACATGATTATCATCATGACTGTTGGTGATGCAGAAGATGCACGATGATCGTTATCGTCCATGATGACAACGGTGATGATGACGATGACGATGATGATGATGATGCTGCTGATGATGACGATGATGATGATGACGATGATGACCACCATCATGGTGATGATGACATACTCATCGTCATCACATCATCATCGTTGTGACCTGATTGGAGATGTAGAGGATGCGTACACATGATTATCATCATGACTGTTGGTGATGCAGAGGATGCACGATGATGGGTATCATCGATGATGATAACGGTGATGATGACGATGACGATGATGATGATGATGACACGCTTGTCAGTATATCACATCATAACCGTTGTCGTCCTTATCTTGTTTACATAGGTTTCAAGGGTAGCGTTAGACCCGATTGGAGATGCAGAGGGTGCGTAGTCATGATTATCATCATGACTGTTGGTGATGCAGAGGATGCATGATGATGGTTATCGTCCGTGATGACGACGATGATGATGATGACGATGATGATAACGATACTGACCACCATCATGGTGATCCATGATGATGACGATGATGATGATGATGACGATGATGACGATGATGATGATGACGATGATGATGATGACGATGACGATAATGATCACCATCATGGTGATGATGACACGCTCATCATCATCACAGCATCATCGTTGTGACCTGGTTGGAGATGCAGAGGATGCGTAGACATGATTATCATCATGACTGCTGGTGATGCAGAGGATGCACGATGATGGTTATCATCCATGATGATGACGACGATGATCACGATGATGATGACGATCATGACGATGATGATGATGATTACAATGGATAATGACCACCCATCATGATCAGTCCCGTTAGAGCCGATTTGAGATGCAGAAGATGCGTGGACATGATTATCATGATGACTGAGGATGCGTCATGATGATTATCATGTCAGTTCATCATCATCATCATGATCATCATCATCAGTCCCGTTAGAGCCGATTTGAGATGCAGAAGATGCGTGGACATGATTATCATGATGCCTGCTGGTGATGCTGAGGATGCGTCATGATGATTATCATGTCAGCTCAGCATCATCATCATCATCATCATCATCATCAAAGCGGTGCATTTTCACGCGAAAGCAAAGCAAAAATGCACCGCACCCTGGCTACAACAGGGGACCCATCGCGGCCCCGACTTGCGGCGAGAAAACTGGTTGGCTTGCGGGGTGACCGGCGATGAGCCTCTACTGCAAACGCAACGTCACGGCACATGCTCCCAGCAGCAGCAGAATTGTAGGCACTTACAGCGGCGCATTTTCTTACCAGATTATTACAAAAATGCACCAAGCCAAGGAAAGAAAACGATCGCTCCAGAATGGGCGCAGGTTCTATGGAAGCGTGCCAATCAAAGCGCATTATCACGATGACTGCGGGTGATGCTAAGGATGCGTCATGATGATTATCATGTCAGTTCATCATCATCATCATCATCATCATCATCATCATAAAAGCGGTGCATTTTCACCCGAAAGCAAAGCAAAAATGCACCGCACCCTGGCTACAAGAGGGGACCCATCGCGGCCCCATTTTGAAGCGGCCCCGTTCATTTCAGCCATTCCCAAACTGGTTTGGGGTCGGCGGCACTGGGCGGCAGGACTATAAGAGATGCGAGGAACGCGTTGAACTGTGTGATCTGAAAATCTGACTTGGAGGTGGGCCCAGACACAGGACATCAAAAAATGAGAAGACGTGTTGAACATGTGGAAATATCTCATCTAAGAACTTGACTTGGAGGTGGGCCCACCAATGATGCATGAGAAAATAAGAGATGCGAGGAACACGTTGAACTGTGTGATCTGAAAATCTGACTTAGAGGTGGGCCCAGATATGGGACATGAAAGAAGAATAATCCTGTTGAACATGTGGAACTATCTGATCTAAGAACTTGACTTGAAGGTGGGCCCACCAATGCAGCCAAGGGGCGGGTGTCTGCGCATTACATAGAGGACAGGAATGCCGCCCAGCTCGAAAGCAGCTGCCAGAACAAAGCTAATGATCAACCCCGTCTGTGTGCCAGCAAAGGCAAAGCCAATGATACTCGTGAGCCTTAGCAGTAGAGATTGCTGTGACGAGCACGCCCACACCCACACCCAGACCCACACACACACGCGCACAGACACAAGCGTACTCTCACATGCGGGAGCTGGCTAAAACGCTTCACGCGAACCTTTCACTGCCAGCATGCCGCCAGGCCACGCTCCACCCATGCCCTGACCCAGCATCAGGGATTGAGCAAACATGGGCGAGAGGCAGCCCGCAAGGCCGAAAGCTGTGGCTTGCCAAATGCCTCAGGGCTTCAACACAGAAAGCATATTTCAAGTCTTGCAAGTAGCCAGTTTGCACCGAGCTCAGGGAAAAGCAAATGAATTGCAGGCATTGCATAGTCAAACCCGCCTGCAGCCGCACCCATGCACCTTGGCCCGCTGTGCTCCCTGCTTTGTAGCAGCTTATTTGCTAAGCCAATCAGCGCCTTTGAGCAGGAGGGTGCTCCTTACCCTTGCATGCCTACTTCCATGCTGAAAAATGAAGCTTTACGCACTAACTGAGCACCCGCGCGCCATGCAAGAAATCCCCAGTGCAAAGCCTTGCAACCGTCGCAAGCACACCCAACTATTGTACAGCGAGACCTTCCATGCTTTTCACATGCTTACTGTTCCTGCTAAGCGGCCCATGCCGAGCGAGTCCTCTGTGATGTAGGTATGGCAGAGCAGCAGGCCAATCAATGATAGCGCCACAGCAATTGCAGCCACATTCCAGCGGAGCGTAAAGGGAATGCGGGCAACGACCGTGCGGCTTGTCAGCACGAGCTGGGCTACCACCACCATGAGCGAGTAGACTATTGTGCACCAAAACGCCCATCCAGCGCCATAGAAGCGCCGTCCAAGAAACACATTGCAGTCGAAGCTGTGAATAAAGGTCCTTACAGATCAACCCTGTGACAGTGATGCGCAATGCACAAGCAATCGCAAGCATCAACTACACTGACCGTCTTGAGCCCAGGCACAAGACAACTTGCCAGGCAAGAAGTGAGCCAATCCCAGCGTAGAAGAACGAGAAGCGCAGCAATTTTGAGTCAGCTGCTACTTCTCGTGCCTCTGGATTCAGGCTGCCAATGGACCACGTCTCGGAATCCATCATCACAGCGGGCGGATGTGACGTTGGATGCTTGAACAATGCCTAACAGCTGACCTTGGCGGTGACAAGTGTGATGCCAAACTCGGTCCAAACTGTGTTGGAGCCACAAAAATCTGAAGGCATGCAAAGATCTTAGAGGCGTCAAAGATCTGCCAGGCAGTCGCTTCTATCAAGTTCGCTTGGCACATCCGCTCCAGCTTTTGCCTGTGCACCCCCCGCAATAGCTGAACTCCATCACTGCCACGATGTCTCCTGCTTCTCAAAGGACGGCCTCGCAGCCGTTTGCTCACCGGCTAGCCAGTTCCAACGGTGCCATCTCAGCTACCCACAGTTGAAGTGGAGGGCAATGCAGCTTTGCCTCCCAGAACTGCCGCTCCTATCAAATTCAAAGAGAGAGGCATAGCGAGGCATGGCGACGCAGCTTGTCATTTGTCCTCTGAAAGGGACGGGAACTTGTTGTCGAAGGCTTCCTTCACCAACTGCGTGACTTGCATGGGGCGCTGGATCAAGTTCCCGGCCTAGGATGCTGGCCGGGCAAACGAATGCCCGGATCTACTGGGCTGCGCACCAGGTGAAGCATCAACGGAGTGTAACGCTGCGTCTCCGACAGAAACATGGGGTACTGTGCCTGCAGTGCCGCATAAAACAGGATGAACCGTCGCAGTCTACCTGGGTGCACTGCGTTGACATTCAGGGCTCGTGCTAAGTGCATTAAGCCGTATGAGCCCTGCAGGTCACTCACATACCCTCATCGGCTTGCAGCATGCTCTTCTGTGTCAAGGTGTCCTGCACCCGGTTGTTTTCCATTCGGACCTTTGGAACACTGCAGTGCATATCGCCATGCATGTCACCTTCGTCTCTCAGGCGCTGGCAGCTGAAATTGGCAGCCGTGACTCCGTGATGAGATCCGAGATCGTAACAAGAGACCTCAGACCAACCAGAATTCAGCAATCTGAAGTTGAGAAGCTGATACCTGCCAGAGGGCGACCCTGACCTTTCAGTTGCTGGCGCTTCGGTCAGCTGGTTCGCGTCCAAGTTCAGTATCTTCACCTCAGCAGCTTCTCTTGTCGCAGCCAGAATTGACACAACATGACACAACCTCTGCCAAGCTGACATGCACATCACAGCTTCGCAGCAGGTCGACCAACTGCCGAAGACCAGCATCCTGTTTGTTGCGCAGGTGACCGGACAAAAAGGACACGCGTGTCCTAATGCAAAACCCTCCCACAAGCTGCACACCCTTTCGACCATGATTGTGATTTCACCTTCACATTCCTTCACTATCTTTCTGAAGTGTAGGCACTCAAATGTCGTCGAACACCGTCTTAGGCACTTCACCATCAGCTTCAGTCACATCCGACATGCAGTCCGATGCTTCGGTTCTGGCATCATCATCTTCAGTGTCTGCGTCATCGTCGTTCTCACCCTCCACTTCCTGAGCCACATCACAAAGCGCAGGCTGAGAGTGGGGAAACGGCCTTCAAAGCAAACTCTGAGTCCCAAGGTGCTGGCAGCCGGTGGCAAGCTGCTTGTAAATACAAACATCCATATATCCACATGATAAAATGCATTGGTCTGTGATCACCACCCCCTTAAGGGCGGGGCCTGAAAATTGTATATTACATTTTTGAGGTTCGCGCCCCTACAGTTTAGGCAATCCAATGGGTGGGGGGGACCTGAAAATGTAATATTACATGTTTGAGGTTCACGCCTTCAGCTTTTAGGCAATCCAATAAGGAGGGCCCCTTGAATTGCGCCGGGCAAGAAGCTTCTGGAAAAGCAATGGGCAAATACGGAAACACACGCGCAAAGCATACAGTCAAAAAGGGAGCCAGGGCCAGATGTGTGCTTTGCCAAACTTTAAAAACGATGGAAAATCTATTAGTCCTTCTGTGTGCTTTGCCTCAATCCCTTAATCCTTGATTTGGGGGGGGTTCCCTGGTTTTGAGGCATGGGAGGGGAACGGGCGCGGGGGGTCAAACATGCAAAACATGCGCCAAGCCTTTCCCATTGCAAATCTTTGACGTGGCTGACTCTCCAGTTAGCGCGGTCGCAGGCCTTAGTTTTCAGAGTTGCTGCGATGCCACACGTTTGATTGTCGGCAAATGCTCTTCGCCTTTGCGCTTGTCACTCCAAAATGTCAAGCAAGAGGCATGCAAGAAGCCCGCTGGCCAATGCCACGACGTGGCCGTCTGGCTTGCGTATTTTGGGAGGGTTGTGCAAACAACGTTGCCCGTTCAAAGCCTGAAGGATGTAGAATAAGAACCGAGTATGCGACACACAGGGCGAGATGCCACGCAACATATCACGTAGCTGCACTAGCACCATGTGCGGGGTTTTGTGGACATCTTCACCATGCGCGCGCGCCTGCTATCAGGATATTTTCGAAGGAGGCGAGGAGGCGGTGGACAATCCGCCGAACGGTGGCCATCCCTCGCCGTCCGTCAAGGGGAGAGGTAGACCGAGTTGACGTTGTTGTATTCCTGGGACCTGCTCGAGACACAGCTCCAGGGCCAGGACAGCTAGATGCAGGCCCCCATTTCAACTATGTAAAACTGTCTCACCTAAGTCGACTCCTTAGGGCCGCTGGCGCTAAGCGCGGCAAGTTGGATGAAGAACGCGGCAAGCCAACAGAAAAAATCAAGTTTTGGCTAACTGGACCGCACTGCGGGCCTCAGGGCCGCTGGCCCTAAGCGTGGCGAGCCGAGTCTGCGAGATTCGAGCAGGCTGCCGCGCTTAGGGCCAGCGGCCCGAAGGCCCGCAGTCCGCACCGCGCGCTCAAAAATTGCCGCGCTCGCGATCCAGCTTGCCGCGCTTAGGGCCAGCGGCCCTCGACTTGGGTGAGACAGCAGTGGCAATGACGGCGTTGGGGCCAAGCTTGGGGGGAACTGCGTTAAACCGTCCGTTTTCTTTCTAGCAGCACAGTTTTCCAGGCTCCGGCCTGCCTCCTGGGCACCCCCGTGCCCTGGGCGCGCCTGAGCGTCCTGCACGCGCCGCACCCTGGACGCACCCGGCCCTGGACGCGCCCGTCCCTAGGCGCGCCCTGCTCGCGCCCGTGCGCTGTTGGCGTGCCCGGGGCGCGCCCGCGCGCCGCGCCCTGGACGCGCCCGGCCCTGGGCGCGCCAGGCCTGGGCGCGCCCTGCACGCACCCGAGCGCGCTGCTGGCTGACGCCCTGGACAGCCCGGTGGGCGCGCGCCGTTGGTGCGCCCTGCGCGCGTCCTTGCGCCGTTGGCGCGTGCGGGGCGCGCCCGCGCGTCTGCTACACAACTCTCTGACAGCAAGCGCGCGTGCTACACCCTCTGACAGCAAACGCGTCCATCACACAAGAAGAAGGATTGGCGATGAAAAAGGCGCATGTTTGACCCTCCGCTCCCGGGCTCGAGCCCCAAAAATGTAACTTACATTTGTTGAACCCCCCCTTCCCGGGCCCGAAAACCAGGGCAGTTGAGCCCCAAAATGTAACTTACATTTTCGACCCCCCCCCCTAATCTCTCTCTCTCTCTCTCTCGTTAAAAGACGTTGATACTTTACTTCTAGTGCAAGTGTTGTTGAGTTATCACAAACACAAATGTAGTCAGCCAGCATGCGCTCTTTTCCTGGTAGACTCAAGGCCTGCAGTCGGGTAGTGTACATCATGCATGCACAAGTGACAAGTAGTGCAACATGATATTTGGCACGGCCCCTTGGTTAAAAGGCCTTGTAGTGTCCTTTAACCATAGACCCAAAAGGTGGTATTGACAGTAGTGGCAAAAACGAATGCACATGTTGTTTGCCGATGCTACTGTAGCGAACAGGCATGTAGTCTCTTAAAAAAATGACCGAAGGTAGGTATCTACAGCGCTGCTGTCTGTAGTTCAACTAACCTTCAAATGATCAGAAAAGTGAAATTGCTGTACAAGAACCCTAGTTGGTTCTCAGTCATCTCGTAGTACGATGACGTAGTACAGCACGTAGTTGCAGCTCCACCTGGAGATCAGGTGTGCTTAGTCCAGTGTTGGACTCGGTAGTTCTGGACTTGGCTGATGCGGTAGTCCAAGCCTGCATAGTGGTTGGTAGTGAATGTGTTGAGGAAGTCTGGACCGCCACGAAGGCGGTTGTAGTCGCATTCTGGTGGTGCAAGTGCTTGGCCGGTGGTAGTGAGGCAGTTGTGGAGTAGTAGTTTGTGTTGCATGGAAAGATTTGTAGCCGTGAGGAGGGTGATGCCGTAGTAGGTGACACTTTTGTGTAGCATCGTGTTGATGGACTTGTAGTGGTGGTCTTGGAGTTGTTGTGGTTGGTCGAAGTAGTTGAGTAGTTCTGGTAGGTACAGGGGCATGTGATAGTTCCAAATGAAGTTGTTGGACAGGTTGAATGTAGTGGTGATCTGGTCCAAGTTGTAGGTGATTCGGTGTAGTCGTTGATGTAGCTGGCGTGTAGGTAGGTGGTGCTCATCTTTCTTTTTAGGAACAACAGTTGCATTTGGCAGCAGAACACAAGCTACAATAGCACTCAGCTCAGCAGAGTCTGAACTCTACGCCATTTGCACAGGAGTCAATGAGGGACTACACCTCAGAAACTTCAAACTTGAAACCAACATTTGCAGCAAGCTAAATCTACGCATCCACACAGACTCCACAGCAGGCAAGAGCATTGCTACACGACAAGGCACTAGCAAACGAGCAAAACACATCGAGCTTAAATTTCTCTACACACAAGACCTCATCAAGCACGACATCATCAGAATTCTCAAAATCAACACACTACACAACAGCTCAGACTTGTTCACAAAATACATTAGCAAAGAAACACTACAGAGGCTCATACAGAGCATTGGCATACGTGTTTAGCACTACGAACAACAACTGTTTCACAACTGTTGCACATCAATCACAACAGTTTGTATATGGCCATATGTAACTACCTGCATTTAAGTAACAGTAACAGTAACAGTGACTACAAGTAATAGTAATTGTAACCACCAGTAATTTGCACTTGCACTTTTGGCGGCTTTTGGCGGCTTGAGTCAACACTACATGTTGTTTTGTGTTTTACTACATGCCCGCATGTGCTTTTGTGAGCTAACATTGGCTCACTACTGTCTGCCCCGTTTCACTGCATCTCGATAGGCCGAACTACCAGCAATGGCTGGAACTACGCCCATGGATGCGATCATGCCGATGGAGACTACATCAGCGCCAGAGACTACTCTGCCCGTCGAACAACAGGCTGGCAGTACAACACCGGACCGTGTTTTCACACCACCGGATCGGCAGGGCACTACCGACTCCGGCAGCATGGCTACTTTGGCCACTCCACCACCTGAGGCCTACAACTCCCTCAACTACAACTTCAATCACCAACTACCCACACCGGCACCTTTCTACAGACCCGACGACATCTTGGCACACCTCACTACAACTGAGAACAACATCCCCGACACTCCAGCGATCGACCCGGAGCAGAACTACTTCAGGGTCTACGCGGCTTTGACGCTCGAGGAGTTCCAACTACTAAGTCAACAACAAACTACACCCATCCCCGAGCCCAACTACAACCTACCAGTTCACGACCTACCTTCAGACCTACGGATGCCACACTACGACTCACTACCTCTTCACCTACGTCTTTCAGAGGCAGTCAACTTCTACTACTACAACCTTACATCACTACACCTCACAACCCAGTAACTCGATGGTCATCATCCAACTACACATTCCACCAGAAGTTCTACTACGATTTGTCAGCGCTGGACAACTCGTCAACTTCTGCCGCGACTACGTGAGCCACATGATTTCCATCAAGCCTATGTAGCTGCTTATCGCAGTTTCTAGACCATTTCTGAACAAAGGAAGCAAGGTCGCCGATGGGCTTGACCAGGTCCGGGCGTGCCAAACGGCCGAGCCATAAGGCTTTCATCAACACGCGGCAAGCGGCGAAGCCGAGCTCACCCTCCAAGGCGTCATCTGCAGGGTCTAGAGATCCGGCGGGACAGACTGCAGTGGTGGCATCACGCAACTTTTCAGTTTTTAGCTGTGCAACCTCAAGATATAATGCAACGGTTTGACGAGCATAATCTCGCATGTCGATCGCCATGCCCCCTTTCAATCTGCCCATTGCGGCATTAAGATCGGGTTCAGTTGGGTCCTTTGGAGCATCTATCAAAAGGTGATTCCTGCCTAGCACCCGATATATGTCTTCTGGGGGTTCTATATCTACCAGTCTTGTTAACTTTTCCCAGAAGTCTTTATGAAGGTGGCTGGGGCCGGCCAACGTCAAGTCGTCGACGTATGTCGAGAGAAGTAACCCGGACTCCTTGAACCAGAAGTTTCCAGGAAACTCTGCGACCTCACGCCCTCCAAGTTCACTAATGAAACCTTTGAGGTGTGCCTCCCAGAGTCCGCCAGCGTCAGGATGCCCATAAAGAGCTTTAACGAGCAAAACCACAGGTTTCACGAAACGCTCGCGCCACCACCTTGGCCGGAGCTCAGGCGGGAGTGTGATCCAAGTTTGGTACTTGGATTTCAGCAGTGCTTGCACATAAGCCTTTATAGCGTCCGCTGTTGTGGTGGAGGTCCCTGGCAGGGATCCATAAGCGAGACAGTTATTAAGACCTTGTACGCTCGTGGGATTTGCTCCCAACTCTTGGTAGACAGCTGCTGCGCCATGTTCGTCTTTCGCACAGTCTCCGCGATACACAATCCTACCTTTCATCTTCTGAAGGTGTTTCGCGAGTTCGGCGAACTTGACGGATGCTAGCGACATCAACTGCCCGAAATAAACTTTTATACTGGATCGTCGCGCCTCAGCAGCGACTTGATCATACTCTCGGACTGAATTTAGATCCCAAACACCGGCTTTCTCCAGGCCAGTGGCTTCAAGTCGAACGGCTTCAAGGGCTTCCGGGGAAGCCAACATTTCGGCACGTGACAAGAGTCTGGTCACCATTGCGGTGATCTCAGGATCCTTTTCCTCTTTGACTTGTCCTAGGGAATGTGCGATGAGATTTTCAACATCAAGAACTTGTTCAAGGATGTCGTGACACTTTTCATCGGACTCAACAGCAATACCTATATCTTCCAAACCAGAGAGAGGGGATATGTGTTTTAGCTGCTGTTCACGTTCCCGGTGGTCGAGAGGCAATGGCACTTGGACAGGCATCGCAGGCACAACGGGCTGAACTGTCGGATACAGCGCACGGGCAACTGTGAGACACATGCCTTCGGGGTAGAAAGCGGTCTTTGCGGTCTTATTACCTGCTGCAAGCGAATGTTTATATCCCTTTTCGTGCGGGCACTTGAATGCACTTAGCGCGGATGCGAGGGTGCTATTGCTGGTCATGACTTTCCATGGCTTTTTGATGGGGTAACCATTGCTGTCCTTCAGACCTAGGGCGCAACCGTGGAAGGTCGCTGGGGTGAAGACCTGTGCGTATTCAAAGAATGCAGAAACATCATCCCTAGCCCAGCTGTCGCAGTCCCTTGGCCACTCAAACGAAACACTACCCCCCTGATGGAGGACAGTCTCAGCGTGACGTCTGAATCTGGAGAACAACTCTCTCGATAACCTTTTGCTTCAGTTTCTTTTTGAACTGGCTTCCTAACTTGGCCTTATTAAGGCGTTGCCATGCTGAACCTGATGTGCAGGGGATTGCAGCCCAGAGATTGGGTTTATCACAACCTTCTATCTGCGACTGCAACTGGATTTCTCCTTCATCTGTGCTAAGGTCGATAAACTCTTTAGCCAGCCTAACATGAGGTATGCCAAGACCTTCAAACACGCGACCCATATTGGACTCTGGTGAACATGCGTATTCGAACATCACAGGCAACTTATCAATGCGTGCCTGTCGCTTGCGGGCACGATGATTTCCTACCTCAAACTGCTTGGGCTGCGGAGCTTCAACCTCTGCGCTGCACGGCATGCCAAAAATTGGCAATGTATCTGGACGACCGTTCTTTGACGCTTCGGTGAGAGGTGTCGGCGGTACGGAGTCTAACATTACGGCTGCACCTGTGGCGATAACGCAATCGGACAGAATGGGTTTTAACTTGAACACTGTGAACCGGTCCATGGATCTCCAAGTGAGCGATTAGGTCTGCTACCAAACCAACCATCGTGAATGTTGTCTGCTTTGCCCCCCTGAAACACAGCACGAGTGGTGCGAGCTGCAGTAAATCTTTCTGGGGAAACGGGGCAATCCTCGACCTCCTTTGGTAAAAAGATTCTGCCTTGGCATGATATGGTATCGAACCAAACAGTTGGCATTTTCTTTGAACACCCAAAAATCTTCACCTTGCGATGTAGCGGCTGTCGCTGGCGCGGTATCGAAAAATGAGGCACCGGGTCTTGAGGGAGCGGGCTCCCCGGCTTCGGCTGCATCAAATTCATGCGCAACGTCTTCTGCATTAACTGCGATTTTAGGATCCTCCTCATGCTCGGATGCGTGAATTGCTCTGGCTAGCTCCTCATCCCCTTCAGTATGAACAATGGGAGGCTCCTTAGATTCAGTTTTGGCAGCGCTTTTTGCAGCTGCTTCAGCTCGATCTGCAGAAACAAGTTCGGAGAACCTCTTCTTGCATTCGGCACTGTGAATCTTGGAATGTCCGGTGCATGCACGACAACCTGGCGTTTCCTTGAACTTGATGATCCTCTCGACAGTTATGTACACGGATTTTGACTTGACAGCGGATGAAATGTCGGTGGGGCCCCAAAGGGCGCCTCTCGCAGGGGCAAAGTTGGGGGTTCTGACCCATCTGTCTTGCCTCCATGCAATGCTCTGTCTGCTGCTGCTGCGATCGGGAAGCTTGGGGGTCCGTCCTCAACGAACAATTCCGGTTCAGGAACATCGTGAACCGAAATGGAACCGTCCTTACGGAAGGCTTCATAGTCCATGACTTTGACCACGTTACGGTCCCGCAACCCCGGATCGACCCTCCAACCCAAAAAGAGCGCTGGCGCCATGTTCGGATCGAGAGTGCGCTTGCCAGGAGTCTTGGTTCTGTACCAAACCAATTGCCCGAAGCAGCATCTGTTCCCTTGGAACTTTTCCTTTGTGAGGGCTTCCCATTGGGTTTTACCGGGGCTGAATGGAGCAGGCCTGTCGAACGACATGGAGAGGCATGCAAATGGGTAACTAAACGTATGCAACGAATAGGGCAACCCTGATTGCAAGTGGATGCTGCGACAGCATTCCTTCTCTTCGCGAATGTCGCGCTCCAGGACGGTGTTGTGAGGCCACCTGTTGGGCAAGCTTGTCTCTGGGACGAGACCGACCTCGTGGGCCGCTCCTTCGAGCTCTCCTGCTGCATCCGTTTTTATTAGACATGCTGGCGGCGAATCAGTGGCCCGAAGGCCCATGAACTGACGGAAGTTTTTAACATGCGCTTGCGTGTCTCGCCTACTCACAGGGTATGCAAGGCGAACGCCTGAGAAAACATCACGTACTACATGGTGGGATTTGATTCCTCCGAAACCTACTCCCCCATGGCAAGAATCACGGAATCGGTAGCCAACTGTTGAAATGGTGCGGTTGGGACATCGACTTTGTCGTCTGATCTAGCATCCTTTTTGTGTGCTACCCTTGCAGAAGTGGTCTTTGAGATTGAACACACCTTGCAAAACGGGTTCTTAGGGAAATGGGACCTCATGTGCTCAGGAGATTTTGCTTGCTCCTTCAACGCAGTATCATGTGTCGGGTCACCATCCCCGAAGGCGATCAACGGAAGTTCATCCTCGGGAGGAGGGGCTTCCTCGGCCGCTAGCATGTTCACAGGAACTTGATCTGGCTTGCCTTCATCTGACGCTTGGCACGAGTCATCGCACAAAGAAACGACATCGTCTTCGGCCGCGCTCATAGCAGCGGCTTCAATCGGCCAGAGGTGAGTTGACGACTCTGCCAACTTGGGCTTTACTACCTCATCATACTGGGGAACGTATTCCACTACCCTAGATGCATGAATGCGCGCATTGCGGGGCACGTTAATCTTGCATCTACTGATGTCCTTTGGGGGAACAAGGTATGGAACATTTTCACGTGGATCCCAAATGAATAGGTGTCCTTGATCCATTACGGTTTTCCCGATGGATTGCGCTGGTGGGCAATCACGGAGGACGTACACCTGCTCTTCAGCAGGTATCACTCGGCTGTCCTCGAACCCTAATGAAGTAGTGCCTTGTTGGGCACCACCCCCAGTCGCAAAACCTACGGGTGTGCTGCTCTCGCGCACGCACTTGATCATGTTGCTATTCAAAGCTTGACGTCCGATCAAGTGTCTCCCTGCGGCAGTATCCCAAAGCCAACTGATGCGATTGTCGTCAGAAGCGACGCTTGCCATTGCCGGAATGAGCTGTGCAACAGCTGCACTCGCCTTTGGCGGCGGCGGTGACAGCAAACTTTTGGGCTTGGGACCAGTGTACTTGTTTGTATCACTGGAGAAATGCACACTGCTTGGCCTTGCACGAATTATAGGCATAAAACATGCATGGCTTTCTCTGCCGCGGTCATATTGGCTGTCTTGCTGATGGCCTTAGACCTAGGAGTAAGGTTATCGTTGGAACCACCCTTACCCTTGCCCTTGGGGGCTGGTGCTGCATTAGCTTTAGGAGGAGGCGGCTTTGGAGCTTTAACCTTCGGCGCAGGGGCTGCCGGAGTCTGCTGGTCAGCAGATTTATCCTTCTTGCTCTTCTTATTCTTCTTCTTGGGCTTGTCTTCGCTGCTTGCTGCAGGCATGGCATTATTCCCCTGGGACATGACGGCTGGCTTGATTTGAAGACTTTTGTCAAACTCATCCCTGTTCCGCTTGTCCTGATGGAGCTCCAAGGCTAGATCAACCTTGGACCACAACCATTCCGGCTTCCTACGGTGGCTGCCGATAGGGGCTTCCCGTGCCTTTTCTACCTTAAACTTCAGCGCGGTGCACTTTTCCAGCTCATCCAACAGGTGATCAAACAAGGCTGTTTCCCTGGGTTGTTCTGCCACGGGGATTGCGGTCAGCAGGTAAACGTACTTCTCCCGAAAGGCATCCAAGTCAGCAAGGGACGGGCCTGCAAGAGACAACTTCAACAAGTTACGGCCTCCTAAGGTTCCGATCCTACCTCGTTCCAACTGAAAGTGCTTGAAGATGGCACGCAACATGATTCTCCCTACGGGCATCCCACCTGACGAGATTCTCTCTTGTTCAACCATGCTTTGAAACAAGAGCCCGAACTTACCTTTGCGGCAGGTTTTAAGGAGCTTTGCGGCTACTTCACGATCTAACCGTGGGAAACGCTTGTCCGCGATGAGTTCTTGCTCGGTGGAGGACATGCATGCTTGGGTGGTAAACTTCATCTCCGGGGGTCTTCTGGAGTCGACCGATGGCCATCAAAACTTGGTTGACGAAACCTCTAGCCTGTCCAGCGTTCTCCGGGGGGGATGGTAGCACAAGATCCTTGAGATCCTTGACGCGGACAACGGACTCCTCATATGCGGCGTGATCTACGGCGGTCATGCCTACACTGGGATCGGCAGCTTGGGACGGGTCTGCATTAGGGAACTGGCCAGAGCCTCCCCCACCTCCCCCACCACCATTCATGGTGGGTGATGGGCAATCCGTGTCTTCATGGCTGCCGCCGCAAACTCGACATTGTGGGGTATCATCATCTCCATCGGAGTCTGATGATGAGTCGGAGCTAGCGGAGAATGGCGCTTGTGGGGATGACGAGTACAACCCTCCCAACATTGTGATTGGAACTGGCGGAACACGAGTGCCGTCGCCAGCTTTTGGCGGAGGCGGCGCCCCTGCGAGGGGCGTGGGAGGCACTGGAGGTGGTGCGGCCGGAGGCGGAGGTGGCGGAGCCACTTGATTAGCAACCAATTGGGAAAGCTGCTGAACCATTTCCGCTAAAGCCGTCACTTGCACTCTCACATCGGCTTGATCCCTTGTACCGTCTCTACCCAACCCGCTAGTCCTCGACGCGCCGGGGGCTGCGTCTCCAACAGAGGACGCTGCTCCTAGCACTGCCGAATGGCCTGCGAGATGTTGACTTGTTGCACCCCCACCAGGGTCCCTTGAATCAGCTGGGGCATCGTGACCAAGTCCTGAACTTTGAACAGAACCACACGGAGGGTCGGGGATAGTACTTGTAAAAGCATTCCCTTGCGACGATGCGGCAACACCGGAGGCATCTTGTGAATCTGAAACCTGAGGCGCTCCAACCGGCTGATGGGTTCCTGGGGGAACTGTGCCCTGACTTGAGGCTTTAGCCGCGCTTGTTTCCGTAGCTGTTTCGGCTATTGATGCGGCTTTTGGCGGGGACTCTTGAATCGGAACAGGGGTCGCGCGAGCTTGTTGGGTGAGGTGTGCAACAACACGTTCGAGATCACCAAGTCGTTGATGCATCACGGAATTTTCCTGGGACAATCCACGAATGGTATGCTCTTGGCTGGCAATGGTTTGTTCTCTTTGCGAGATTGCCTGTTGAGCCTCCTGAACAATGCGTTGAACCTCTTGCTGAGCGTCCTGTTGAGTGGCATTAACAACCTGTCGTGCGTTCTCGACATGGCCAATGGCTTCCTGTCGTGTCTGCTCGATTAGGTGCCTAGCCTGAGCCTCACTATGTTGTGCTGTTTGTACAGCCTGCTGGGCTTGCGAAGCTAGCTGAGCGGCCTGAACCCTAACATCTGACACTTCTCTTACAGCCCTTTCCCTGATTCATCCGGCCTCTTGTCTCGCCTGGTCGGCGGCCTGCTGTTGGTGCAAGGCGTGATTGGCTGCCTGAGCAGCGAGGTCGGATGCTCGATGAGCTTGCTGCACCGCAGCTCCAGCAATAAATCATCGGGTCAGGTAATTGCGATCCCTGTGCAGGAAACTGAATGGCTGGGGAAGCTTCGGATGATGTAGGTTCTGACACGATCGGACCACTTGGGGCTGATGATGGTCGTGTTTGGGCTGCTCGTTGAGGTGTGGATGTGCGAACTGTGGACATAGCTGCAGGAACCATGGCTAAGTCGGGGTCATCCGGTTCAGAATCCCTGTTTGGGGTTGACCTTGAACGGGGTTCCGAGGGCGGTGATAAGCCCGTTGAAGCCATGACACAGCAATGCAATTTTGCACTCACACGAAGCTAGCTCCACGCGCTTTGAGCAGCGTGTCAAAAGGTGCTACGAGGAGATATCCCTGGATTGGCAGCTGGTTGCGAAACGCTCAAGTGAGCCACTCAAGAAAATACGCCCTGCTGTTTTGCACCTGATGAATTCTGTATTTGTAATTGTACTTGTAGATTGATTGATCCGCACTGCCGCACTATGGTGCTTTATCGAAGGATGTTGCCAAGCTGTATTGAGAATAGTCTGCAAATCGAATGCCTGTAGCTGCAAAGATGCTGTACCGCGCAAAGCGACGGTTTTAACGGCTTGCAAAGAAAGGCTATCGAAGTACCCGGCTGGCGGGCAACTGGGATGCAGACCGATGGAGCTCCTCGAGGTACTGCGAAGGGTGCAGGCCCCTCGCCGCCGGAATGAAAAGTCGATTCCGGGACTCGATGTACTCCCCAACGTTCTCAAGCGCGTTGGCAAATCCGCTCGGCCCAAAATGTGGGAAGTTGCGGAACGCTGCGATGCCTGTCTTCTGCGCTTCACGGACAATCGCAGCTTGATCGTCGATGAGGACGTGGGCACCTAGCCCCAAGAGAGCGTCTGCTTTGCCGGCCCTGCCAAACCTTTCGTGTACGATTTTTATCGCAGAGAAAGTGAGTCCAGATGTCGCCCGCGCGTGCTCCAGGGCGACCTGGAACTCGCGGCGGCGATACTCGCTTGCAGCCCTGCCCACGAAGGATAGCACCACAAAATTGGTAGGTGCGTAGTCGGCTGCAAATTGAACGAGATGCCGGATCACCTCCGGGTTGAGGTGGGGTCCCTGCTGCCCAACGTCAAGAACTCCGTGCCAGTCAAGAGCGATGGTGAGCTCCTTGGGCGGCACTGGCCTTGCAGGCGGCGGGGGTGGCGCAGGCGGCGGCCTTCTTGGTGGCGATCGAAAGCGTGTGCCAGCCTCGGAAGTTGCAGCGCTTGCAGCAGCTGCTTTAACGACCTGCGGCGGTGGCGGCTTGACGATGTACCCTTGTGGTGGGTTTGAGCCCATTTGCTTCTGGGTTCGGCCTTGTTCAAACCTCGCGGAGGCGCCTTGTACCCGAATGCACTCTGAGTCCGAATAGGAGACCTTGCTCGAGGCGGTGATTTCCTTGGAATATCTGCTTTTGCCGGTGCCGAAGAAGCTGCACGAGGAAGTTCCTTGGGCAATGGAGGCTTGCTGCCAAAAATGACCTTTGGTGCGGCCTTTGGTGGCGGCGGTTGAATTGCTCCAACCCTCCGGCTATGCAAAGCAATAGGCTCAGTGTGAGTCGGTGCCTCGTGTACGCGCCGAGGCACGCTGACCTGCCAGTTCTGATGGATTCCGCGTCCTGCGGAGGCTCCTCTTCTGAGCTGTAGGCGTCGAGGCGATAGTGCTCCGCTGGTCCTGGGCGTCGATCTGGAGATCGTGATCGCGAGCTTGTGGATGATCTTCTTGGGGGATCTCTCCACGTCTCGTCCGCAAGCGAATACGGGTCAGCCTGACGGAGATGTCCGGATGTCCGCTGTGCTCGGCGGTGAGATGTCGCCTCACGTGGCTGTGAAGCCTCCCGAACGAGTACCCAAGTGCCGTGCTCGTCAAATCGTGTCACAGGGTATATACTGTTCTGTGGAGCCAATACGATGGGCCGTGTGGCAAGGGAAGTCCTGGATGGCCTGCCCTCACGCGCAAGCGCGGGTTCAACACTGTGTGCCCGATGTTCCACAGGGGTAGCAGCAGTCGGTCCTCGTCTCGGAGGCGATGGAGACCTCGACCTTCGTGGCGATGGGGGCCTCGATCTTTGTGGCGACCGTTCCCTGCTGCTCTCCCTCCGCGTTTCCGCAGCTCTAGCGTATACCCCTCGAAGTGCTGTCTTGGCGGCACCTCGCAACACTTGTCTTTCCTCTGCTGATGGTCGGATACCGTGACTGCGACCTCTCCCCTAATCTTGTGGGTAGCGCGTGCAACGCGCTCCTTTCAGCACTTGAGCCAAATCACATGCGGGCATGTCACCTGGGTCCTTGTCATGTTTGTACATCATGCAACTTGTTGTACCTCTGGGCCATAAATGTCATCGTGATAATTGACTTGCCCACCATGGTTTGCCCACCATGGTTTGCCCACCATGGTTTGCAACGCAATTTCCACTACAGCAACTTGAGCATGGAACAGGATCACCTGAAAACAGGGACCAACCAACACACCAAACTTCCTGAGCACAGATGGGTTTGCATGACAAACCATAGTGATCATCGTACATTTCTACGATTTCTACGTTTGTCAGGTGCGAGGCTGGCGGAACAATGATTCCAACTTGCATTGGATGACAATACAAGACTACAGCGCAACAAAGGATTCAACAGCACACTGGAGAGAAGAGGTGGGCCGTTCTTCCCGACAGTGGAAAACAACACCCGCCCTGATACACTTCACAGATTCACGCTTCAGGCCCCTGTTTAACTCTATATGCGTGCGCAAAAAACACAAAATTTATTGATATACCTATTGCGTGCAAGCTTCCGCCATCTCATCATCCACAAACTCGAACTCGGCTTCCGGCGCCCGTGCCGGCAACGCCGTCCGGATGCCATGGGCTTCGAAGTACTTCTCCGTGCGAATCTGCGAGATGAAGCCATCCAGCTGCTCCTCTCCGCGTTTCACAATACGCAATTCGAGACGCCTCTAATGGAATGAAAGGGGATAAAATAATGCAAGCATTCCATGATCATTCCACGCATCGCAATCTTCACTCTCTTGTCCTCTGTTCCATTTGAACACGGGTAACATGGATTCGAATGGGATGGCATAGCCCTTGAAAATAGAGTAGTTCGCTCTAAGACAGAGACTTAACAAAAGAAGAAGAAAACGCAAAGTGTGGCAAAAAAGCAACGCAGGTCGTGATTTGACAAGACACGAAGCAAAATCCGCACACAAGAGCTGCAGCTGGAAGTGATTTGTGGGACCCTCGCCCGCTCATTCAAGCCATGGCCATGATAGGCCGTAAAGACTTGGAATCAAGGTGCGGAATCAGGAGGGTCACGAACGCATATAAGAACTCTGGAGCGAGCAAAGATCAACGAGCAAAGAGATCAACTACTACCAAGATTGAAACAAGTGTCATGCTGCACGTTCTTCGCTTCGTCCAGAATTTCCGTAGTCTTCGATCGATGTGAAGAGAGAAATACATGTGGAGAGAGCCATGTTGAACAGAAACACACACTCCACTTTGTAGTCTGGTTTACCGTGTTCTGCTCTTCTACATACTAAAACTGCAATCACTCAATCTCCTTCTGATCTTGCTCATGAGTCCATTTCCTAGCTCGAAAGCAAACCACACCAAACGTCCAAAAGCCTGCAAGGAAATTACTTAACTAATTAGTAATGTAGTTCAGTCATGCATTCAATTCAGTTTATGCATTCATTCATTCGCTCATTCATTCATCTATCCATTCATCTATCCATTCATCTATCCATTCATCTATCCATTCATCCATTCATCCATTCATTCATGCATTCATTCATTCAATCATTCATTCATTCATTCATTCATTCATTCGTTCGTTCATTCATTTTGTTTCGTTTCATTTCATGTCATGTCATGTCATGACATTCATGTCATTCATTTCATTTCATTTCATTTCATTCATTCATTTCATTTCATTTCATTTCATTTCATTCCTTTCATTCCTTTCATTCCTTTCATTCCTTTCATTCATTTCATTCATTCATTCATTCATTCATTCATTCATTCATTCATTTCACTTCATGTCATGTCATGTCATGTCATGTCATGTCATGTCATGTCATTCATGTCATGTATGTCATGTCATTCATTCATTCATTCATTCATTCATTCATTCATTCATTCATTCATTCATGTTCATGTTCATGTTCATGTTCATGTTCATGTTCATGTTCATGTTCATGTTCATGTTGATTTATTTTCATTCACGTCATTCAAACCGACAATTTTACATAGATAAGTTACATTACGTTACATTATCTTACGCACATAGACACATACGTGACGGTTGTCTGAAATCCCCTGCTCCGGAAACCGCCATCTTCGAAGAAAACAAGCACGAACTCCATCGCGGAAGTTTCGCGGGGCTGTGTTCACGACGTTCATCAGAAAGTAGTACACGAAGGGCACTTCCGCGAAAGTAGTACACAAAGTGAAATGTCCGCAGCCCCATCTCGAAAGTCGCAACCTTTCAATTCCAAAGCAGTATGCGGAACGCCCTTCCGCAGCTCAGCTCCAGCTCACGAGGAGTGCAGCAGCACGTGGGGTTTCGGTGGCCGCCCATGTTCGGGGAGGTCCATCGACTTTCGCGAAGCTTTCGCGGACCTTCGCCAAGCATTCGCGAAAGTCCCGCTGGAAAGCTGCACTCAGCTTGGCCCGAAAGTTTCAAACCCCCACAAGATGACTTCTGCCGGGGGTTGCTTTTGCTCGGGCTTGCTTTTGCAGCGACGTATTCTCGCAGCAACCTTCTAGGCCGCGCTGAGACTTTCCCCTTCCTATCTCAATACAAGGACCTTTTGGAAACTCTTACATATACTGCATTTCATTACAGGCATTTCGGAACATCATTTATATCACATTATGTTTCATACATGCATATGTTTATATGCAAGTAAACGAAGCTAAACATGCGATAGACACTGATGGAACCTCCAACCTAAGCACCACTGAGAGCCATGTCGGGTACTCCTCGCCCATCTGCAGCTCCTCGCCAATCATGTCACACACGGTCTCCACCAGGTCCAGCACGTCAGCTGAGGCACTCTCAAAGACTTCAGAATCCTCGCTGCTCATGGACACGTGCAGCCGGTGCGCGGGAGGCACAGACAAAGAGGACTGGCCTTCAATGCGGAGATCCACCGTGGGATACTTTCTCAAGACATGGGCAAAGTGTGTGCCGCCCGGTCCCGTGATGAGTTCCCGCAAGTCTTGGCGCGAATTGAAGGCTGCCTCCGGCAGGAAGTACTTGCAGAAGCCACGGGGAGCACTGGACACAGGCGCTGCTTTGTTCGGCTCCGGTGTGATGGGCGTCTCAGTCACGGGCAAGTCCATGGCCGGCAAGGGCATGGCAGGCATGGCAGGTCTGGCAGTGCCTGCCTTGAGCGGCAGCCACTCCACAAAGAAGCCGCGAAAAGGCGGGGCCACTTGTGACTCGGTCGGCCTACCCCCCATTCGGCCCATGTCTGAAAGCATTGCATGGACTTTCTCCCGGCCGTAGGGCAGCTTCAAGCCACGGCCCATGGACTCAGAAAACCATGCCCAGGGGTAGAGCAAATACAGCAGGAGCTGCTCATCCTCCACTTGCCTCCGCACCACGCCCCTCAGCCTGGAGAGTACCTCCACAATTGTGGCCTTTGGCAAAGTCGGCAAAGGGGTCAGCTGCGCTTTCACCAGCAGCGTGGCAAAATGCTCGACGGCTGTCTTGCTGAGGCATACCCCTTGGCCTTGCTGCAGTGCGATTGGACCATCAGCGGTCAATGTCGCCCACATACCTGTGGGTCTCAAGTCGTGCTCCTCGAACCAGTAGGGGCTGGGATGGTTCCAGGACTGGATCATCTTCGTGAAGCCTGCCGCCTCAGCCCCGATCAAACTTGCCACCGAGAAACCGTGGCATGCCGTTGCCTCATTTTCTCCCAAGAGGCTGAGCTTCTGGCTACAATTTCAGCTTGCTCTGGGGCATCATCTGGAAGAGGCGGCTCAGCGGGCGTGACCTCATATCCAGGCCAAAGCTTGCAAAGGGAAACTTGGGAATGCATGGTCATGGAGTCATGCACATACGTCACATAAGTCACATAAGCCAGACACTCAGACACTGAGTCACTCAGCCAGGCCTGCAGCGTGGTGCGCCACTGCGTGTCGCTGTCCAGCTCGATGGGAAGTTTCGCCTGCTTGAGCCAGAGCAGCATATCGTTCAAGGTCTGGCCATCTTCCTCTGGGAAGCGGAACTTCAACGGCTCACCGCCTTCTGGACCTGTCTCCCTGGGCAACATGAAGCCGAAGGGATGTGCATCCGGCATCCGAGGATTATCTAAGGCTGGGCCGGCATCACCTCTCTCAGCGAGTTCGCTGTCTAGCTCCGCCACGATCTCTTTGATGATCCTTCTCACTGATTTGCCCTGCTGCGGGACCTCGCCCTTCACGGCGATGTGAAGCCGGCAGTCTGTGGGATCGACCAGCTCCATGTCCCTGCCACTGACGCCCAGCCCGCGGAAGAAAACGCGGGCGCCGCTCTCACTCTCCATGCGCCTGTGGTGCATTCCTCCTCTGCCGATCACCCGGCTAAGAACGTTGGACCCGTACAAGCCCGGGGGGAGGATGCTGTCCAAAAAGATCTTCTCCTGCCATGGGTACTTGTTCTCGGGCAAGGGCGGGGGCGGGTCCTTGGGAAGCTTGGGGGCGACATAGGGCTTCGGAGCTGGAGTCGATGGAGGCGGTGGCACTGGGAGCTCAGTGGGCTGCTTTGTTGGCGCCTTCATGTCCAAAATTGACAGCGCGACATCCTGGATTTCCACTGGGAAAAGGGTGGCATGCTCGTTCAGCTGCTTCACCAAGTCCTGAACCTCCTTGTTGTGCTTGGCCAAATCGATGTCCGCAAAACCCTCCAACTTGATCATCAGCTGCTCCAACATTGCCAGCACGCTGCGCTGCTCTTGGAATGACTTGGACTTTTTCCAGTCGCTGACGCGGCGGCAGACTTTTTTGACGCATTCCAGGATAGGATGATCATGCCGGTCTCCACAGAAGCGGCAGCGCAGGGGGCAGTCATTGCCGGCATGATTGCCATGACAGTTCCAGCAAACCTTCTTTCGGAAGGGGCATTCTTGATTCTTGTGGTCTGCAGCATCGCAATTCAAGCACAACATGCCCTGAAGGTAGGACTCGCGCACCTTCATTCTGCTCATCCGCAGTGGCCTGGACATGTCGGTCGGCTCAGCATCCGAGAGGATGTCAGCATCCGGGAGGTCCTCATCCGGCGCTTCGGAGTCCGAGGTCACGGGGTCTCGGCCCTCGATGCCCTTGCGGGCTGCGAGCACCATGCCGGGGTACAGCGCGGTTTCTTTGGCTTTCGACTGGGGCATGGACAGCACGTGCATGGCGAAGGCCGCGTTGGCGCGCATGGCGGTCAGCGCCTTGGACAGCAGCGGCCCGAGCTTCCGGTTTGCCGTCTCCAGGTCCTCAGCGCTGGGCGCCGTCACGACCACCGAGGCACTGGGAGCCCGGGCGGACACGGCGCCCACAGCTTCGTGGCCACCCGTGGTCTGAATCACCACCACCGTCTCCAGGGGCACATCACTCCCCCAGTTGAGGGTCAAAACCCCGAGCCAGAGCTTGTCTGCCAACTCGCGCCAGAAGTCCGGCAATCTGCTGATATCTGGCCCGCACAGGCTGTGGTGCGCAGAATGCGAATGCATTGGCACATGTCTGCGAGGCGTCCAGCACCCCCGGCGGTACTCAACTCCAACCTCCTTCTTCACATTCTCATCGGACTGCAAAATGTAGGCATTCTCCTCGCAACTCCACGGCAAGTACCAGCGGTCTCGTGCACCCTCATTGTCAGAATCCATGTCCTCCATGCAGCCGCGGACTGCCCGCCCCAATGCATCTGCCACATGCACCACAGCGCCATCAAACTGTTTGCGGCCACCAGACCCATCAGATCCATCTGCAGCAATGGTCAGGGCGTCATCGCAATTTGTGGGAGGTCCTTTCACTTCTGCGCCGTCGCACAGCTTTACCAGCTTCTGCCACCGGTTGCCATCAGGTCCGGAAAGCTGCCGAGTCAGCATCTGAGTCTGTGAAGACGTCAAGCCTTGCAACTCAAAACGGTAGCTCAGAGTACACGGAGCTTTGCGAGGGCAGTTGTCTTCCCAAGCATGCAGCCTCCTACCTTCCTTCTGGTCAAAGCCGGCAGAGTGAAGCACGACAACATCCAACAAACGCCTCAACATGCCAGAAAGTCTCTCCATGGCCTCTGGGGGAAAAGCCGCATTTTCTGCTGCCTCGTCCTTCTTGTCCTGGTTCTCCTTCTCTGGCTTGGGCTCATCTCCGTCTCCTTTCTTTTCCTTCTTCTTGGCAGTGGGCAGCTTGGGCTCAATGTTGTACTTGTGGCACACGGCCAGGTACAGCGTCTTCTCCTTCCCCTTGTACTTTCCGAGCAAATCATCCAGCTCGCCCAACTTGTCTTTGTTGTGCTCCTCGTAGATTTCTGCAATGAGCTGCTTGTACTTCTCGAAGGTGGATTTGGCTTCCTCCTTCTTCGATGCCTTCGGCTCAATGTGGTACTTCTCACAAATGCCCTTGTACACAAGCTCCTCCCTGCCCTTGTACTTCTGTAGGAGGCTGTCTAAATCTGCAAGCTTGGAAGGATTGTGCTCCTTGTAGATCTCGGTGATGAGCTCCCGGTACTTCTTCACCTTCTTCTCATCAACTGAAAGGCCTGACGCTGCGGGAGCCTTGGATTGCTCCGGAGATACTCTGTACTTCTCGCAAATGCAGAGGTACAGCGTCCTCTCACGGCCCTTGTACTTGCCCATGAGCGCGTCGATGTCTCCAAGCTTCGAGGGGTTGTGGTCCTTGTAGAGCTGGACGATGAGCTCTCGCCAGTGCTCCGGGCCTGCCTCGGGCAGCACGGCGGACTTGGACTTCAGCTCCTTAACGCCGAGGCTGGCGAAGAGCGCCGCAGCATGGCGGCTCGAGTGGACATTCTTCTTGGGCCACACCGAGCGCATGGCCTCCGCGAAGACATGCCGCGCTTGCTCTCCGCTGCGCCGGGCGAGGCGGCAAAGCTGCAAGAGCAGCTCGTGGTCATCACTGGACGCATCCAACAGCCACATCATGCACAGCGCATCTGACAGCAAGATCTCCATCGGCGGGTAGACCGGCAACTGGTTCTTCTCGAGCTTCAGCTTTAGCACCTGCTAAGCAATTGAGAGAAGACATGTGAGCAACCAACTTACCATCCCACGTCCAGCCCTGAGGTATCCAGCAAAGAATGATGAGTCAGAAACCCCAAACACAAGTTGAATACGCGCTTGCCAGACAAATCAAATCAAACAGGGCCTCCACCAGTTCCTTCGCCTTCACCAGCTTCTCTCCGGAGAATCTTTGAAGGTCCTTGCCCACAAACTCATGGAGGCCCCCTACAAAGTCCCTGAGGTGGTGCTTCCGGTCTGAGGCGAAGCGCTGCATTTCCGCTGCGTCCCTGTTGGGGCCGAACATTGGCCGGAACATGCCCTTGCCCGGAAAGCCCTTCATGGGCATTCCCTTCCCGAACCCCTTGGGGTCGAACCATGGCGGAGGGCCGCAGGGGCCGCAGGGGCCACAGGGACCGTGATGGAAGGGGGGATGCATCGGTGGGGGCATGCCTTTGCCAAACGGCATGCCAGGCGGCATGCCGGGCGGCATGGGCGGCATTCCCTTGCCAGGCATCATGTGCGGCATGCCCTTCCCCTTGCCATCCATAGGCATTGGTGGGAAAGGCATGCCAGGCGGCATCATGCCAGGTGGCATCATGCCCGGCGGCATCATGCCGGGTGGCATCATGGGCGCGTCTGAGTCAGAGCTGCGCTTGTCGCTTGATGCCCTTTTCCGTTTCTTCTTCTCCTTCTTCTTGTCCTTCTTCTTCTCGTCATCTTTTCCCTCCTTCTTCTTCCGCTTCTTTTCGCGGACTCCCTGCCCAGCTTTCTCTTGAGCAGCCCGCTTGAGTTCCGTGAGTTCCGAACCTATGTTCTCGTCTGGCTCCCATGATGTCTCAGAGTAGCCTTTCCACTTCACCAGGTACAAGTCCTTGCCATCCGCCTGCCTGAGGCGAATTGTCTTTCCAAGTCCAACACTTTGAATTCTGACTTGCACACAAGAACAAACCAACACAAGGTGCGACAGTTCAGGACGCCTCAGAACACACTTCGCCCAGATCACGCCTGTAGTCCAGGAGGTCCTCCACCTCAAAGACCCCTTCGTCCCCATCCATGGCGGCAGGTTGCCTGGCCTTTAACTGTGAGCCAAGCCAAATGCCACAGAAGCGACTGCCTCACCTCGAGAAACGAAAGACACACATGTCACCGCTTCACTGCTAACATCCGCAGATGGTTGCCCTAATGTGCCTCAAGATGCGCACAAGATGGTGGGGCTCAGAAAAAATGCAAGGCAACAGGGGCCTCGATCGCATTGCCGGAGAAGTTCAAATCTGCATTGGAGAGAGGGGCCCCGCCTGCACCTTGCAGTCACAAGTTACCCAACTTTGCGATTGCACAACTGGCAAGGGCTTTGTTAATGCGTTTTCCCTCAGCGCAGTGAAGCAAAACAGTAAAACCCTCAAATCTGAGCTTCGGACAGCCCAGCGTTTTGAGCAGACCGGGGGCCCACTGGCACCACATGGCCTCGTGCCCGCACGCGTGAAACGAAGCACGGCGCCACCATGCTTCACATTCGGGGCTGAAGGCCAAGGTCGACGCCAGTGTCGCGTCGTTCAGCTGGAGCGAACCTTTTGCATACGCAGCTGGACCGTCGAACAATACTTGAAACGTACAAGTTGGCTCGAGGCGCTGGCTCATGTTGGCCCGGAGGATGCCGTCGTGGAATGTCAAACGGTCAGCCCAAGCAGCCTGCAGGCATAGCCCGGGCAACATTTGCCATGCCCGAGTGCCTGGCCTCCTGCTGCTTCACAGCCTCCGGGACAAGCTTCGGTGGAGCCTTCGGCCAGGCAGGTACTCCCAGCGCCTGCCCGAGGCAAACCGAGACTTGACATCGGAAAAGCTGGACAAGCTCAACTTGGCTTGGGGCCAGCTGTGTCCTCAGCGCTGCGAGCGGCTGAAGATCTCAAGCTGTCTGGGAGCTCGGCGGCATCACTCCCAGCAGCGGCAGGACTGCCCAGTTGCAACGGAAAACGGCCCCGATCGGCCCCGATCGGCCGTTGACGCAACATGCCAAGCCCAGCTAGCCTGGCACCGCAAGCGGAGGCGGTGGCCTGAAGATGCAGAGCGAAAGCGAGACCCTGAGCAATGCCAAGCATGCGTGGGCGCCAGGCACTGGTAAGCTAGAGCTCGCTTTTGATTGAGCTGCCCCTGTGTAGACTAAATGCCTGGACAAAGCCAAGCTGCAACTTGAAGCTATGGTTTCTGCGCTGCAGCCGCGCCGCATGAACTGCGGGAACTCCGAACTGAACAATGCCTCAGCCAATCAACAGTTTGAGCGGCCTATCAAGATGTCTTGCAGCTGGGGCACGCGGTCCTCGGTGGACAGGCCAGCCCAAAATGTCCCAACCGCTTCGCGTTCGGGCACAGAGCCGTCCTGACAATCTGCGGATGGTGTTTGAGCCACTGCATCGCAGTCCTCCAACTGCTGCGTCAAAACCCGAATTTTGGCGGCGTATCCATGTCCATCCTTGCGAGAGCTGCTCTACGGGGGGGATCTTTCCGCCTTGCCCTGCCTTCGAAGGTGGGCCTGACAAGTCTGGATGGACGGACATTTCAGCAGCAAAGACATCACAAATATTCACAAATGCTCCAAGCTAAGCCGGCATTCGAAGCTGAGCGCATGGCTTGGCATGCTCTTCACGGCCGCCGCCTTCTTGTTCGGGCGGCGCTTCATGCGGAGTCCACGCTCGACACCTCTGTACCTGTACGACAAGTCTCTCAGAAAATGGATATGGAGCTGAATCATGTGAGCATATGGAGCCATGGGACAACACGGGACTCAGGAATCCTTCAGTTTGACTTGCGCGTCATACGCGTCTTACGCGTCCTACCCCAGACAGCCGACACGGGCTCACAGGGCTGGATCTACGCGGAGTTCTGCGGGGAGATCGAGTGGCGGCGGCGCTCGCCATTGCACCAGCCGCACAGCGCGGGCCACCGCACCGATGGACAGCAGCAGGGTGCTGGCGAAGCCAAAAAGTGCAAAACAACTGCTTTCACTCAGAGACGCAACGCCCAGATGTGACATATGGCTATGACACCCGTAAAGTTCGTAAGATTCAATCAGTGCAAGCGCGACACCTGTCGACAATGTTCAGAAGTTCAAAGCCACCAAACACATTAAAGTATCAAATCCAATTCGCAGCTTCAATTCAAAGCCGCCTCCCCTCCGTCGTCTTGGTCTGCGGGGGCTCCTGCGGGTTGCCCACGCCGGCGCCGCCTGACCACATGAGAAGGAACCCCCAGGCTATTTGGCACTCGTTGCTAATTGGCAGCAACCCCAGACTTGAGGACCTGAGCACTCCTTTAATATTCATTGCAACACCCCGCGGCAGACCCTGTGGAGCAACTCCTCTAAACGGTAAGGGCAACGGCCATAGCGCAAAAATGCAGCCATCTTCCCACAAGTCCCTTGCCTGCAGCAGATCGCCCCTTTCTCCTGAAAGGGGCAGAAAATGATCCCCACAACCTCCGCTCATTGCATCTGACGGGTCCACAGGTCCTGCCCCGCAAAACCAAGCTGGACAGCCGCCGTTGTTGCCAACGGTTTGGATCCTCCAACTCAACCTGCGGCTGGGACTATCGTGTCGGTCTGCACACAAGGACTGGGAACTTCTTCGGATGCTCCTCGGGAACACCGTTCCTGCTTCCGTCAGGAGATTCAGCAGAGCGAATGCCGCAGGAAGCACTGCATGCTTCCGCGCGCGCCCACTTATTGCAGCGACCGTGCAGCACTGCGCGCGGCTGCCAATCAAAGAGTTTGTTCCAATGACAAAAGCCAACTTGTCAAGGAGCGCATCTGCCCAGCATTGCGCGCACGGCTGGCAAACAAAGGGGTTGTTCAAGTGACAATGCGAAGAGGCGTGCAGCACGCGCACAGCTGCCAAACGCAGTGTTTGTCCCAATGACGAGAGCCAACTTATAAAGAAGCGCGACTGAAGTGTTTGATCCAATGGCAGTGACAAAAGCCAACTTATCAAGAAGCGCGGCGTGTGTTATGTGCTTGTGTTCGCGAGCTCACTTGTTTGTTGGCTTGCTTGTTTGCTTGCGTGTTTGGTTGCTCATTGGCTGGTTGGCTGGCTGTTTGTTTGCTTCCTTGCTTGTGTGCTTGTTTTCTTGGTTGATTCGTTGGTTGGTTGGCTGTTGCTGCTTAGCGCTTGTGAGCTGGGTTGTTCTTTAATTCTGTTGTTCGGCTTGGCGGTCATCTTCCTTGACTTCTTGCAGTGCTTCCCACTGAGGCGCTTCAAAGCGTTTCAGAGCTAGACGTGCCCCAAGCATACCGCATATACCACTAATACATGTCTTCTGACTGTAGTAAATCACTGGTAGTTGTCTCATAGCAACCCCTGAACATTTGCCCAGCTTCGCTTATTCAACATTCTGCGTGGTTGTTTTGCTGCGTGGCTCCAAATTTGAGGGACGCCTTCTCAAGATCCAGCTCCTATCAAAGGGCATCTCTTTACAGATGTGCAAATGTCTTCCATATTCGAGGTATGTCATGTCTCTGAATTGTCTCTGACGGTTTTGCCAGCCACCTCACATGTCTATATTGTTGGCTTCATAATCTCCGCATTTAAGTCCATGAAGTTCCGCATAGAGTCACGAAAACGAGTGATAGAGAAGGGTCCCTTGCATTTGTTCATGCTATACAGTTTTGGATAGTTTTGGATTCAGGTCACTCACAAATTGACGTTGAAAAGGCAAAAGGAATACTGAGGTGTGGCAATGTAAGCTCTGGTCAAAACTTCTATCAGTCAGTACATTGGCATCATTGTTCTCAAACAAGCCAACTTCTATCCGTCAGGCTAAAACTGTGTGTTTTGGAGGGGCATATTGTGTACAGTCTTGCATCGAAGGGCGTTCTTTCCATTGGCATGCCTTCAGTTGACACAGCCTCGGAATGTAATGACAAATTCTCCCGTGCATGGCCCCGTTCTTTTGAGCAGCTTCGCCAAAAGGAATCTCAACAACCTGTACCTGGCAGTATCTTACCATACCCGAACAAGTTATCCTCAAGGATTCATGCCAGATTTCCGCAGCACCCAGAATCGAGCACCAAGACGTGGAAAAAAAAGATATATACGAGTATGGCCATCCGGCCTGCCAATAGCCTGCCATTCGAAGAGACAGGCAAATGGCCGGCCTCCGCAAGGCCCGACCAGGACCGTGTGCTGCCCCAGCGTGGAATGAGAAGCGGCTTGGCCTATGGAAGCATCGCAACAGGAGGCAAACGCCTCGACTCCTATTCTGAGAGTCAGGGAGAGTATGAGATGGGGTGCGCGCAGGGCCGTCTCCTCTGCCTTGTGCTTCTGATGGATTTTCGCCTTCCTAGGCACATGCTGCGAGGTCGCAAACTCGTGATTTTATTATTTCTTCCGTCTGGACCGTCCTCTACCTCGCTGGCATCGGGGTCAACCAATCCAGCCCCACCCTGGCCATAGACTCTATAGAGTCTACTCTGAGTGTCTCAGAGTCTGGGGGTGACTCCTCCCGCATCTGTCGGACTGGAAGCTTCATCTGCACTGCCTCGGAATCTCGGAGTCCGAGCCACCCGTTGATTCTTTGCCAATAAGCGAGCCACTGCATCCAAGTCCAGCGGGTACAGGTCTGCCCAACCCACTCTCCGACCTGGCCACCTGACGGAGCGAACCGATCTCGTGCAAATCGATGCATGCGCCATGCATGCGCCTTTCTGCAGATCGATGCAGGGGCTCTGCAGGATTTGGAGACCCAGGCGGGCGCCAATTGAGAACAACCTCCAGGCAGGGTGCAGCCAAAGAATTTAGGAGCTGCGCTGCCATAACATACCCTCTGTCCCCTCAGAGAAAACTCGTTGATCTTGGACAGGCTTGTGTGTGTGTGCACGTGTCCTTCGGCTGCATGTCCTCGCCAAGATCATGGAGTTCCTCACTGGGCTCCTCGGGTAAGTCACAAGTGCAGCCTTGGAGTCTGCTGAAAAGGCAAGGGAGAGGAAAAACAACCAGTAAGTCCAAGCACGAGAGAGTCCCAAAGATTTTTCCATCTTCCACTTGGCCCCGCTGGCGTCCTTCTCAGCAGGGCGAGCCACCGGCGCCTAAGCTGACAAGATCTGGCAATCCTCATTGGCGCATCCGGAGGTGCCTCTCCGATCTCGGCATCTTCGTCGTGGCTCTCGGTTTCACTCTCCTCGCAATCGGGAAAATCGGGCCACAAATGCTGCCAGAACTCTGCCAGCCGAGCACGCCTCGCCCTCGGACGTGCCTGTGGTTGAGCCTGACTAACTCAGCTTTTTCAGCAACGGCTGGCCTCCAAGGCAAAGACCGGTCTCGGCAATGGCGATTGGCTCGGGTGCGGCAGGCGCAGGTGCCGGCTCTAGCTCCCGCCCCTCAAGCTCCTCCTCTTCCTCCTCTTCCTCGTCCTCCTCCTAATCTCTCCGAATTAGGCACGAGTCAGATGTTAGAAGCCCGTTCTGCCCAGCCTCTGAGGACTCAGATGCCTCGCATGCGGCTTGAGCTGGAGCATGCTGCAGCCTGGGGTGCCGTTGTAACAGGTCCAGCGCAATACAATGGGCTCATTCGTTTGGTCCGTGTCCCGAAAGCTTCGGACATCTTCGCACCAACCCACGCCTGGCCCGCATGAAAACTCGCAGCGCTTGAGGAACGTCCAGTGCGCAAAGTTCTATCGCCGCTTGAGCTCCGACAGCATGCTCCAAACCATTGTCCATATGCACTCCACTTGGTCATTTGCAACCACTTGCAATCGCTGCCTGGCCCATCTGCGCTCCTGACAAATCCCAGACACTTCATGTTGCTCATATTCATTATATGTTCGAACATTCATTTGTAGGCCTCTCAGAGCAACGTTCAAATCTTGCTATATCTTGCACCATTTGGTTTGTCGGAGTATGTGACTTGTCGGAAGCCATCACCATGGCACAGTTCAGCGTGACTGAGGGTGACTGCATGCAAATGCTGCAAGACATTTGTGTCCAACGTGAGGTACATCCATGTGACCGAGATTTGGCATATTTTTACGTGATTTGTCCCTGAGAGATGTCGAACATACATTTGTCGAACTCGTCGAACTCAGCTTTTAAATTACGGCCTCAGGCCAACATTGAGTTCGTAAACCCCATTCTTGCTTATCAGGCCTACGTTCGTCGGATGTGGGTAAACGTCGCTTGCATTGGAGTGTCTGGGCAAGGCCGCAGCAACGCCATTGTGCGCCTGCGACGGGCCACACGCCGAAGGGCGCGCCAGCCTTGGCCACGCGCTGAGGAAACAAGAGCATGCAACAGGTAAGAAGATGAACCTTGCCGAAACGCTTGCTCCGAAAAAGCGCGCCATCATCAAATTCCAAGCGTGCCTCCTCACGCCGAATACACACATTTCGCGAAGAAAAACGCTCTAGGTCAAAACCTGCACGACTCCGACTACCTTGCACCATTCCGGCGTGCTCGTGCGGTGCTCTCATTGAAGCAGAAAAGTGCAAGGGGGTCACCGGGCCTGTGTGGGTCAAAATATCATTAGCGCCTCTCTAGCGCTCCGCTGGCGCCAAAATCTGCCACAACAAACGCAATTCCAGTGGGAGACAAAAACCATTCACGGCCGAATGAAAAACGAGAACAAACTGCGCTAAGACAACAATTGAAAAGTGATCGAAATGCCGGCGCCCGGCTAGCGAGTAGCTAACAGCCCCTGAGCGATTCCCTTAATTTCCAAGCGTGCCGCTTCACAAACAAAACGTGCGACTCATACCGAACCATTCAACAATCCTAGGAAATGAACTGTCGCGCGCAGACTGTCGCCGCTGTCATGGCCTCTAATGAAACAATACACTGCAAGAACGCCTGGCTGATGCTTGGACATAAGGCGGCGGCCAGCTGAGCACTCCACGGGTGGTAGGATCCCGCAGGCCAGACTTGCCAAGCCTAGCTCGTTAGCTCATGCCACAGGTCTCGGACAAGTGCAACAGCTCCCCACATCTGGTGGCAGAACAGGTTCGCGTTGTTCGTGACGCTCACGCCTGCATGTGACATTGGCCAACAGGACACAGTCTGGGCCGGTGCTCAGAAATGCTCTCTTGCCTCCTGCGTCTGGAGCGAGACCGACTGCGAAGCTCTTTCCGCCGCCTTGTGGCATGAGCATGGCGCGTGTGGAAGTCGAGGTGCCCTGCCTTCGGTCTCGATCCTTCACGGCACTTCCAATTCGCTGGGCCTGGCACACTGTCGGCCACTTGCCCCGTGCAAGCTTTCGAAAGGCAACGAGCCGCACCTGCCCACGCCTGCAAGCACGTGATATCGTGACCAAATGCAATCTGACATGCCCCACACCTGTCGGCTGGTCCTGTCACAAATGGGAAGCCATATTCCTCACTATTATTCACTATTCTAATCTCAAGTCCTTGCATGCTCCAAAAGCTCGCGTCGACCTCTGAAACGCGGCTGACACGATTTCAGCACTTTGGGCGCGCCTGTGGCACGTCCGCTGTCTGGCGTGTCGCTGCTGGCCTTCGGACGCCAGGCTGCTCTGTGGTGCAATTCCGTTTGCGCCCAATGCGAGCTTCCCAGCCCGGCTCAAGCAAGATCAGCCATTGGACAGGCAATTCGTATCTCGGGCAATCATCTGTCACGATACGTAAACCGTGTGCATCTGTATAAACATGTGTACCAATAAGCTATATACATGTTGCCTACAAAACTACGTAGCGTATCTACTTTCTATCTAGAATACATACGTCGTGCAAACTGTTTGCCAAAAACCTGCTCCGCTGCCACCATTGTCCGTAGATGGGGCACCTTATCTCTGAGGACGAGCCCAATGTGGTAGCGGTCTCTAATGGCTGTGGATCTGTTTCTCAACGAGAACCTGATGACCTGATGGTTGACACTGCTGTGGAAACGTCTGGTCAATACAATATGTAAGAGTGTGCTGAGATTGAGGGCAGCGAGGCCTTTTTCTATGGCGAGTATGAACTCTATGGTAGAAAAATTGGCCTTGAGCCAATATGTATACGTGATACAAACTGGTTGCCTATGAAGGTCAATGGTCTGCAAAACACAGAACCCCCCCCCACTCCTCCACCCTAGTTCAATCACTTGAATTCTTGGGCAATCTTGAGGCAGGTGCGGCTCGGTGTCCCGGGTCTTCTTCTCTTTGGGCTCTTTGGCCTCTTTGCCCTTTCTATCTTTGGGCTCTTTCGATGCTTTGGGCTCTTTCGATGCTTTGGGCTCTGGCATGGCCTCAAATGCTTTCCAGAGAGGCACTGTTCTCAAGTTTGCGATGTCAAGCATTGAAGAAATCAAGCGCAAAGGCTGCAGGACGCTGAAGGGGCTTGCTTGAACCTCTGCCTTGTCTCGCTTGCCTTCCTGCGGCAAGTTTTGCACATCACGCCGCATGAGTGCAATCCGGCCCCTTGCTCCAGGCAGTCGAGCTTGGGCCTTCTTCTCCTTCTTCTCGGACTTCTCGGCCTTAATTTTATGCTTCTCGCCATGCTTCTCCTTCTTGGGCGGCTCTGGCACCTCACCGCTCAAGCACACAAGGCTCTGCGGCTCTGCCCTAGCATGGGCCGCAAGGCAGCTCTGTCGACACTGGCTAAATCTGGCAAGCCAGCGATCCACACAACACATGAGTCATCTTCTGGGAGGTCTGACTTGCGAGAATCTCCGCTTCAAGATCTCACGGGCGCGCAAAGCGCAGCTGCTTTGCATTCGCAACTCATTTTGCTCAAGGGCAGAGTGCGCTGTTACAAGTGGCGCTGTTACAAGATTGTGGGGGGCGCCTGTTGCTTACGCAGAGACTGACCTTCCCAGGCATCCCAGGCACCCTGGGCATCCCAGGCATCCCGAAACCGCCCTGCACAAGCATCGCGGCCAAGTGGAAGGAACGTGCTCGCGACAACTCAACAAACCATGCCTGCTGCAACAAAGCGGCAAAGCATTCCAACTAATACAAAATGATTGGGGATGTTGGCTCTTACTCACCCTCTGGTCCGAGTTCTGTGTCCAGCCGATGGAGCAGGCGTCTCAGACAAGTTTGTGCCCTGCCTCAGGCTCCTCAATCAGCTCTGGCTCCGCTGTCTTGCTTTTCTTGTGCTTTTTTGGTCTTGATTCCCTGCACGCACTGACTCACTGAAGCGCTTTCACGTTAGGAGCTGAGGGCCAAGCATCTGCTCTTCCTCTCCTGGCATAGCTCGCGCTTCCTAAAGAACTAAAGATCTAAGCCCACTCGGGAAAAATGGCTCCTCGCCCCCGGCTCATCTTTTCTTTCTTCTCCTGCGTGCTGAGGCTTACTGTGCTAGTCATGTGAATCAGCAGAACGCAGCCTTGGCAGCATCTTCCGGCCGCTTGGCGTCCTTTCTCTTGCGGGGTGCCTAGTATTCTGACACGTTGGCACCATCAGAAGAGTGCGCGCAAAGGCTAGCACCTCTTTGGCTTCCTCTTCGGCTTTTTGCCGTCTGCCTTCAGGACTTGACAGGAGCTTGCGCACTAGAAACTGAGAAGCTGAGCTGAGCCAATGACTTCTGCCTTTCTCCCGGTCCCTGCATGTGTTTGCCGCCAAAGCAGCCAGCAAAGCACTCTCCTTGCCTCTTGGATTTGTCTGCCTGCAGCTGACAAGTGAAAGTCTGTCGCAATAAACAGCAAGAAGCGCTCCATGCCACACATCATCCCACATGGGTGCGAGTGTGCTTGAGGCTACCAATTCTGAAAACCATACACCCCTTCCAAAGCTCAGACCCGCCTTGCTTTCTGGCTGAACTTTTGCATCCTGCAAAGGCGGCCGTGAAGCGCAGATAGGAGCAGTGCAATGGGTCCTTCTTGCGGCCTTCCACCTGGAGCAAAACAAGCAAAGGCAAGAGAGCCTGGGCAATGGCACTATGGCCTCCTGATTGCTCCGTAAAACGAGCGCATTTGCTGGCTTCAAGCGTGCCCTGCGCACCAAACTTGCGGATACGCCTGGATGCAAGGTGATGCAAGTAGCAAGGCCTCTCTTCGGGTGCCCTTCGAAGAACTGCCCGCGGCTCGCGTGGCTCACGCGGCTCACGTGCCACCAGAACTCGCCTGTGCGTCTAAGGCCCGTTCGCGCAAGCTTCGTCTGAATGTGTCTCATCTCTCACAGCGCAACCGGCCTCTCTTGTCGCCTCAGATCCAAGCAGGCTGAGGCGAGACATGGAGCCCCTACAACCCTGAGCTTGCACTTCGCGCCTCGGTGTTTTCCCTGGCCGCATTCTGTCTTACCGATATGCGAGGCAAGACCAGGCCTGGAGACGGAGAAGGGCATCCTGAGCACCAAGGACAAAACGCTTCAAAACGCACAGGCGGCAAATGACCGGCTTCAGGGCCGGGCCGGGTGAAGGCGCGGAAGGTAGCGACTCCTCATCCCTTAGCGAAGCTTTATGCGAAGCATTGCTAAGCTGCTGAGGAGATCTATGGTCGATCCGGAGTCCAAGCCCGCCACGGTGAGCGCCGAGCTCCAGGCGCCAAAGGTGCCTCTCGCCAGAGAACTTTCAGAAATTGCATCTGATCGATGTGGGGGCGAGGCTCGAGTGGACTTGCTTGATTTTGCTTTGCGTGGATCCTGAGCAGGCAGCCACACCAACCCAGCCAACCTACGCAAGAGAGTGATGCCATGTGCGGGAAGAGCTTAAGCTGCTTTGCAGCCTGCAGGCTTTGCCGACTGCGCTTCTTCGCCTCTATTGAGGCAATCCAATAGGCCTGTGGTGCTCACAAACTCCAGCTACCCCGTGGCAGGCCGCACCTTGCAAAGGATCAAAAAGGAAAAAGGCGCAACGAGACAGCAAAGCGCCAAGCTGCATTGGAGCCGGCGTTATGTAGCGCCCATGGCTTTGTTTAAGGCGTCTACGGCACTAGAACGTGTGGAGCTTGCTTGGGCACGTGGCATCGAGTCTAAATGGCACTGCACGTGATCACTGTAATTTCCACCTTGACCATAGGGGCGTACATGGGCGTGTTTCATGAAGCCAAGATGAGACTGCTGCTTTGCTACAAAGTCTGAGTTTGCAATCAATGTGCGCCATCTGTCAGTTTGTATGAGGCTGTGAAGAGCTGGTGCAGCCAAACATGGCAGCCAATGCCCAAACAAAAACACTCCGGGCAAGCAAACAGTCCAGGAACATCTGCGAACTTATTTCGTCCTCAGGCGAAACTCGCACCTCACATTCGCATGGGCGGTGGCAGCACTGGAGATGTGTGATGCTCCTGCTCAGACTTGGTCACTGTGACATGGAGGTCGTGCACGCCAACTAGTCTCACCGCCTCGGTGGACACTGCCTCAGCTTTCTCGATCGGAAGGGAACCCTTGCCTGACAACCAGCCCTCTACGACTGCCGAGTCATAGCCAGCTGACTGCAGCTCGCGGAAGGCCTCGTCAACTTCAGGCTGGCCCCCGTGCTTCAGCATGCCGGCCAGCTCTTTTAAGGCCTCCTCTCTGTGCTCAAGCTTCACGCTTTCCAGAAGCTGGGCGCGCTCGAGGTCTTCTGCCGGTAACTCGGCCTTGGCATCCGTTCTGGCGAGAGGCCTTTTTGGACTGACAGCCGAGACCAGCTTTTCCAGGCCGCCAGCGATCCAATCCTGGAAGCGCTCAGGATCATATCCCCAGCGTGTCACGCCAGCCAAGGCCTCCTCAACCCTGGCCGCCCCACCAGCCTGAAACATGTGGATCATGAAATGTGTGGCATCGTCTCTCTTGGCGCTGTGCAGGAAGAGCATCAGCATCTCAGAGTCGCTCATGTTCTGCGGGCTGTGGGCATGATCCGTTGGCCAGGACTTGTTGATCACTTCTGGCTTCTGTGAAGTGCTCATCCGGCTACCTGGCTGCATGCTGACATTGCTGCTCTCTCTCTTGCTGAGGTAGTGGCTGTCGCGGCGTGCCAAGCTTCCAAGTGTATTGCCGGGCAAGGTGGTCTGGATCGGCTTTTTCCGTAACGGCTTGCCAGCAGCAAGCAGCTGCACATCTTGGGGGTCATATCCCCAAGACTGCAGACTAGCCAGCGCTGATTCAATGCGAGGCTCACCCCCATGCTTAAAGAGGTTGGAGATGGTGGCTTTCAATCCTTTCGCATTTTCTGCTTGGACCATGTGCAGCAGCAGCTTGGCATCATCTTGGTCTGGGCGCGCTTGCTTGGACACCGTGCTGGCGTGCGCTGCTCTTGTCGGAGTCGGTGCTAGTGTCTCACCCTCAGACTTGTACCACCGCTTGACAGCATCAATGTCGTATCCCAATTTCTGGAGCTTGGCCAAGTTCGTCGACAAGGATGCCTTGCCACCAGCTCGCAGCATCTCAGCGAAGGCGTGCATCACGGCTCCACGGTCCCCACCTTCGAGTCCACGCACCAAAGATGCAAAAGACTCATCTGCTCTTGCTCCCGTTGCTCCCGTTGCTCCCGTTGCTCCCGCATCTCCCGCCACCCACTGCAGAAGGGTCTGGTAGTCCCCAGTGGCAGAGAAGCAACCCAGAACCTCCTCCATACGATTCTTGCCACCTGCGCGGACAATCCCAGTAAGCACGTCCTTGGCCTGTTGCAAGTTTCGTCCTTGAGCTGCCCGGGTGAGCTGGGCAAAGTCCGACAACACGCCCACCGCATGGTCGGTATCTGCTCGTCCTAGCCCACTTTTGCCATCCAGCCATCCCTTCAGCTGTCGGATGTCGTAGCCCAAAACCTGCAGTCCGCGCAAGGCATGGACCACATGCTGGTCCCCACTGCGCTGGATGCTGGACAGAGACAGCCTTGCCAAGGAAGGGAGGGAGTCTCTGGTCTGCCGCACCAGCGCTTTGAAGCGCTCCAGGTCGGCCAGGTGGGCGGACTGGTCGGCCAGGTCAGACCTGGACTGGGAAGGGAAAGGGCCACCGGAGAGCCACTTCTGCACTGCTGCTGGTTCCGGGCCGCCACCTGCTGTCACCATGGCCAAGGCCAAAGGTAGGTCGGGGAGCTCAACCAACACGCCGGCCATTGCCCTTCTGTCTCCTGCAGACAATGCCTTCAGGAGGGGGCCAGCAGAAACTTCATTTCCAGGTACCACCTTGAGGGCGGATACGCCCGACAAGGCCAGCAGAAGCCACACAAGCGGCATGACTTGAAGGCCCTGAAACCCTCAAGCCAGACATTGAGCCTTGAACGTCTGCAAAATCGTGCAAAGGCACAAACCCTGCATCCCCAATTTGCCAAATGCAAACCCCAAGCAGGACTCTTTTGGCACTCGCAAGACAAGATCAATGCTCACTCAGGACCTCGCAGCGAGGCCTGGAAATGGCGCGCCTGCGCCTCATCCATGAGGTTTGGATTGATACTCTCACCATCGCTCATGCGCATGCCCTGCATGCCCTGCATGCCCTGCATGCCATGTATGGCGCCAGCTCGGAGCAGCAAGGCCTCCTCGCGCTTCATGACATTTCGAGCTTGTGGCTCCCCTTTGTTGTTCAAGGCAATGGTGAAGGTCACCTCATCACCAATTTGCAGACCCACCATCTGGTTCTTGTGGATGTAAACATCCCTTGTGAAGCGGGTCTTTGTTTCATCGCAATCGATGAAGCCATAGCCTCCCCCAGGCCCCTCTTGGAATCTTTTAACCCTGCCGACGAAAGTCTCCTCTTGACCTTGACCAACTTGAGCCCCCGGCCACACTTCTGGAAACGCCTGTGCCTGCGCCTGCGCTTGCGCGGCCTGCGCGGCCGCTGCCTGTGCTGCTTGAGGCGCAGACTGCCACATTTGGTGCAGAGTGCCTGGCCAGGCTTGCGCGCCTGGGTGCGGCTGTGCCATCCCTTGCACTCCTTGCATTGCTTGCATTGCTTGCATTGCTTGCATTCCTTGCATTCCTTGCACTCCTTGCACTCCTTGCATTCCTTGCACTCCCTGCATTCCTTGCATTGCCTGCCATGGGGCAGGGGCTGACCACTGCTGGGCCGGATGTGTGAAGGGCTGCTGAGCTTGGAGTTGCCCACGGTCTTGGCTGGTATGATTGTATCCAAGATTGTGAGGGAACTGCTGAAAAACGGGGGGCACATGTCCATTGAGTCCTGGTGGTGGCGGTGGGGGCGGCGGTCTGATTGTGGTGCTAGGATCTGGGGGTGGCGGCTGTATTGGGGATGCAGATCTGGGTGGTTCGATGGCACGGGGTGCTGGAGGAGGTGGGGGCACGATGGGCGCGATGGGCACCACTGCCACGGGCGCAGGCCTGTCCGTGGCCAGTGCGGCCGCAGGCACCAAGTTGTTGTCAGCCACATCCCAACCTGTCGGTCGCCGACTTTTTGAGCGGGATCGAGAGGAAGACGAGGACCGGGACCGAGACCGTGAACTCCGTGAACTGGAAGACTCACTTTTGTCTTTCTCCCTTTCCTTTCTTTCACGCTCACGTTCCTTCGCGGCCCGTTCTTCCTCTCTCCTCTTTCTCGTTTCCTCTGCTTCTCTGGCCTCCCTTTCCTTGCGTTCCGCTTCCTCTCTCTTGCGCCATTCTTCCAAATCCTGTGCTGTGATCTGCTCTTCGCTGGACTCCTCCTCTTCCAACTCCTCCTTCCACTTCGGCTTGCCGCTCTCCTTCTGGGCTTTTGCTCTTGGAGCAAGCACCTGACAGGGAACAAACTGCACCACACCCACATCCGGGCCGGCAACACTTGCTTACAACAACGAAATACCAAAATTAACTGCAACTCACGCAGCATTGGGTGCCTCCTTCTTTCGCTTGCCCAGCATGCCCCAGCCGCAACTCAATGAGGCAGCTCCATGCAGCAAACGCCGAGGAACATCTCTTGCAAGTTTCAAGCTGCGATGCTGTCACGTGTTTGCCGAGGCTCTTGTTTTGCTCTTTGTCATATGGTGGCTGTACCATTCCTTTCCTGATGATAACTTGGATTGCTGGCCACATGTTGTTTTATTCGGGCCCTGCACAAGCACTAAAATGGCCCGACTCTCAGTAAACACCATGCAAACGCCGGTTGGAATGCCACGAAAGCTGCACGGTAGCCTTGTAAGGAAAGCAAGATCACAAAGCCGGGAGATGTGACCTGTGTGACAGACTGTTTCTCGCCTCGCCGCTCCAACTTTATCCAGTCCTTTCCTATTGCCCAGACCCAGGGTTGTGCAGCTCCCTGGGTGTGGGCCTGGGTGGAGGTGGGTCAGGGGTGGGTAAACTGAACGGGCCACTCGTAAAGAGTCTTATGGTAGCCTTGAAATCAGAACGTCCCAAAACCAAAGTTGCGAGTATGAAAGTACCGTGTGTTAATCTGCGAGGATGGGGGAATTGTTGGCTGTCAACAGGATCAGCTCCAAAGACTAACAAATCAGAAAACAGCAGTGCCGATTGGCTTCACACTCGTAGGCGTTGGCTACTTGTATTAGCGCGTCTAGTGTTTCTCCCGCTGCCCTTGCTCAATGCGCAGCCCTGTGTTGTAAATCTGCCACGCGAAAATACCATGACACTGGAAATCAATCATTGCTTCTTTGATTGTGCCTGGGTCGATCCTTCAGAATCACCATGGGCCCAAAAATCAACACCCTCAGCACGTCCGTTCGCATGTTTCTAAGTTCAGAGCGAGCAAACAATCGTACTCTCAGCTTGTTGGCGCGTCCTGCCACAAGACGTGCCCAGTCATGAAGGAAACGAGGGGGCTCTGCGGACCAAAGGAATGTCCACCGAAAAGAACAAATGAGAATCGGCAATTTGCCTCACAAACGCAATGTATCAAGAATAAGCAAAGCGAAACACGACTCGCTTCCTTGGGCTGCTGGTCTTATTGAGCCAGCAATCGTTGACTTTGGTCCTGTCTCCTCGCAAGAAGCAAGGCATTCGATTTGCTTATTCCAAGCATTCGGGTGCTTGCGCTTCGGAGGGCAACCGTCCAAAGTGGTCTTCATAGTGTCAGCCTATCTGGATCGGGCCAAGTCCCAGTTGCCAAGCCAGGGCGAGCTGAGCAGAGCGATGTCAGCGTGTTCAGTAGTCCGTTCGCTAGGGGAAGTCACAACAAAATTGAAGAACCCCCGCTCCGCTATCCATGTACAAATCAGAGGGGGGAGCCAAACGTCTGTGGCTTCGTCCTCCGACAGAATGCCTCTGGAATCAGCCGCAGGGGGCATTTGAGGAAGACCCACATTTACCCCACCATAGCATGTGGAGCCAAGGTTTCTCAAGAGTACTTCGCTGCACTGGCAGAAGTGTTCCAACGTCCCACTGCATGATCTCAACTATTTGGACTAGGTCTTTGCTTCAGTTCCCTACCTGTCCTGCTCAGCTGCTGCTCTCCCGTGCCAACGCGACTAACGGTCAAGCTGCCAATCACCACCTCCTCATGGCTTTCGGCTCTCAGCCCGAGGGTCGTCCGCGGTTGCTCTAGCGTAAGCGGGGCTTGGGGCAAGGGCTCAGGTGCTTCTTTGGGCTCATGCTTGTATGATCTTGTATGATCTTGTATGATCTTGTATGATCTTGTATGATCTTGTATGATCTTGTATGTTTGCTTGCTTGCTGCTTACTTGCGAGCTGGCGTGCATTCAACGGATCAGGAAGTCGGAGGTGCAGCCCTTCAATGTGCTCATGACCGGGAGGGCAAATGCAGGCTGGTCAGCCCAGCCCGAAAATTCGACGAACTCATCAACTCAGGCCACAACCACTCTTGAACAATACGGCAGACGCGCCTTGCTGGGCAACACTCCATTGATAAACTGACACTCCAGCAATACGCTTCCTGATTTGTACCTCCCTCTGTTGTCGACTTTTCGCCGCTCCCCTCGTAGAACAATTCAAGATGCGCAACTTGTCTGAGAGTCATGTGGGGACCTGTACAGTCTCACCTCATCAATCAGCAAATCGCACTCTCAAAGAGCCTTGACTTTCGACGTGCACCTGCAACTTGCCGGTTTCTCTCCTGGACGATTTGCTTTGCTGCCCTTCCAGACGCATTGCCCCGTTTGTCGAGAAAGTCGTGGGGTCCTTGAAAGTGCGAAGCAAGGCCTCGTGCGTGCCTGGTCCCATGTCTGGACCTGATGAATATTGGCCTTGAAGCGCAATGCGGCAGGATTGCAAGGCCAACAAAGAAGCCAGCCAAACTGCTGAACTTTGAAGCAAACTCTATTCGCTCCAAGCTCGGCCTTCTGATCAGCCATCCTATGGAATGGGCAGTCTCTTGCTACTACCTGGATGAGCTACATATCGCAGATCGCCCTATGGCAACAGCCTTTGCATGAGTGTCTTGATTTCCGGCCCATTCGAAAGAGGGTGATTGCATCGAGGCACGGCTGGAGAGCGGATATTGGCGGAGAAGCATGCAATTGCCGCGGGGCAAAAGCACTGACCGATCGCAGCCTTGCTTGCTCCTGCGACATTAAACAAACTCATGGGACCCCATCATTCCTGCTCAACTGCCATCGGCAGGCATGGCCAAAGCAACTTGACTATGAATGATGACATGGCAAACTTTCAATTCACGCAATGGGATTTCCGCCAGCCTCACTCTTTTTGTGTAACTGAATGTCTCGATGCACACGACTCGAGCTGGTTGACCTAGATTGTCCGGGGTAACATGCTGAGAGCACAAGCTCCCAAGAAATCTTCTGGATCACTCTTGGGGCGAACTGGGCTCTTCAAAATAGGGTTTGGCCAATCCTTATCTGGGAGTGGAGTGGTGGGGAGAAGATAGGCATTCCTTTCCTTTCAACTAAACATGTGCTAAGAGGATAGAGGCTCGGAAAGCTCACCTGATACAAATCATTTACTAGTAACCATTACATGCTGATGGGCCGTCCTCTCTCCCTTCCTCTCGGCTATTGGCAAACCACTGCAAAGGGAATCCCTTGCATAACCCAAAGCAAGGATCAAGGATTGCCTTTGTAAAACCAAGGCAACTGCTCGGATCAAGCTGAAAGCCGGCCATCAAACCGGAATCGTCCGTCGACGGCACGCAGCTCCAGCGATGCTTCAAAAACGCTCAACTGAAACCTGCCAGCATCTTTAAGACGCCGCAGGTTTACACATCTGCGTTGCAAGAGTATTCGCAAAAACGGGTGAAATATGGGTGAGTAACACGTCGGATTCTTGAAGGAAGTAACATGACCCCACCATCCGCCCCTTTTTGAGGACTCGCCAATCTGCTTAGAGCGACTCCTCTCTGGTAAAGATAAGGAGAGATGCTCAGCGCCATGGGGCTTTTTCTAGCAGCCCTCAGATGACTCAGAAGCGATTGGTCTTCAGACATCGCCGCTTTGCTCGCCAGGCACTTTTGACAAATTCAATTAATCCTCTCAAGGGAAAATGTACCCCTTTTGCAGTTGCAAACAGCCGACTCTTGCGAGCAGAGGGAGGCGCCTGAGAATCTGCGAGGCAGAAGACCTCGATTGAAACACTTCAAAAAATAACGATTCTGTTGGACCGCATTGCCGTAGGAGCGCTTGAGGAATGCTTCAAGATATACAAGGCTGAGTGCAACAAACTTGCTCTGGATTGGTGAGGCGCAACTTTTAGTCTTAGTCTGTTACGCGTGTCCGCCTAAGCCGAACCTTTGGCCGATTCAGTCCAACCTGCTAATTAGGATATTTCCGGAGGCGCCGGCACCACCGTTCCTCAGTCCCATTCACGCGCCTGAGCTCTACTGCAGAGATGAGGCTGTCCGGGTCTTCTGCAGCTGCCTCCCGCGGCTCATGCTCAGAAAACAAAAAACACGGGAACCGCTTTTGAGGGTCCTCTCCGAATATGTCGAAAACACACCCATCTGGAAACACGTGGGTTGAACACAAAGTGGACACCTGTTCTAACCTTACACTATCCTTTGTCCCCGCTATCGGCTTGGAGTTTGACGCTTCTCCAAGTCCCGCTCGGGATTTTGCTTCTGTTTCAGAAGCCGGCTTCAGAAGCCGGCTTCGGCAGTTCTCTTTGACAATTAAAACGGGCACTACTTTGCCAGCTCCAGCTCTTGTCGGTGCAAATGGGGCGCAAACTCGAAAGTGGCAAATGGTTAGTACCGGCGGGGTACACGAAGTGCAGTTTGGCAGCTCCAAATCGAAAGTCGCGCCCTGACAAATACGCTTTGACAGCTCCAGCCCGAGAGTCGCAACTTGTCAGCACAAGTGCCATACAGGAAGTACACTGGCGCATGAACGCCAATGGGTTGGCTTGGCTACGTCTGACTCCGCAATCTTCATGGCTTCTACGCATATCGAACTGCCTCCTTTCCAATGGCTTTACATCGTTCCAGGTTGGAGAGCAAGTGAAGGGACGGGCCCTAACAGAATAAAATTGCATAACAGTTGTCTGACGTGAAACACACCGCCCAGTTTGCCCAAGCTGAGGAGGCAGCAAACTAAGGCATCCGAGCCCACCCACATGACACACACACACACGGCAAATTTTAAATCCAAAACGATCAGCGCTCTGAAGTCCGGAGTTACTCACAACATGGCACGGAAACGGACGTGCCTTGAGGAACCTGTTTATCCTGTTCACGTGCCGGTCATGCAGACGGCGATCTGGGGGGCCATGCACACCGATAGGCATACCCTCCTCACGCACGGCTCACGACAGCTCGCATTGGCTTCAACACTTATCGGTGGATTGACCAACAATCCATCAGCCCCATACAAAGTCAACACCCGTTGAAGCATCCTCTCCACCTCAAGTGAAGCTCTTCTTTCTACACTGGCCCATCTCACTTCCATAGGCGAAACGACTTGGAGCCATGGCAAGGAAGCATAAGACAAGCAGTCGACACAGGTGGAATAAACACTTGCCTTTACTCTTTGGATTTCAGTACCCTTTCACGGGTGCTGCAAGGTATTAACATGGATGTTGAGGCCCCCTCCGCCGTGTCGCGAAGCAGTAACATGAGGCTTCACCCTTTCCCCACTCGACTCATTTCGGGAGGGGGGGCACAACCCCGTTGAGGCTTCCTTGAATGAAGCCGAATACCAACTAGTGGCGCATTTGAAAGATCGCTTTGAGTGGACAAGGGTTCCATGTTGTGGCTTGGGGCTGAGCTTGGGCAATCTATCAGCATATCATCAAGGCAGTGTTGGTCTTTTGTGGGACTGCTGACCCCGCCCACAAGGCAGGGCCAGGCGGAAAATCAAGTGGGAAGCTTTAATCAAGCTGAGACGGGACTTGCCAAGAACTATCAACAAGAATTAAGAATCGGTGTCAATTCTTTCGGTGTGAAGACAAAACGGTTCAACGATTATTCTTCCTCCACGGAACGCTTACTGAGCTCGATGTGCAGGTTTGGTTGCGTGAGCCCTGAAAAGTCATTGCCAGAAATGATGCTACGCAAAGAACCGAACAACAGTTTTTACCCTTTGAACGCCGCGCTCCGCCACGCCTTTCTCTCACTCACAACGGAAAATCAGCTGCTTTCGTTCACAGCTCACTTGAAATTCTTGCTGACCTCAACCACACTCCAGGCGCCGGCTTCCAGCAGCTCATTCATAGGTTCAGCGTTCCCACCTCTCGTAGTCAGAACATTTGCAGTCAGAGCGGGATTCGGCACCCGTTTCTCGCGAGCTCCTGACTCTTGTAGATGCTGCTGAATCACGTGCATCTCGATGGCAGCCCGTTTGTCTTCCTTGGTGAGCTGGTTAAAGTCAAAGTTGGACCTGGCGTCCGTGACTGCCAGTTTCTTCAACTCCTCTGACGCATTGGTCGAGGCGTGTGATTCCAGCAGTTGCGTTCACCACCAGGTGTATCTTGGACCTCTTCCAGCGCAGCAAGTTGTAGCGAAGAACTTCACCTTGCGTCACCTTTCTTTCGTACACCGACACGAAGATGATCGACGTAAGGACCATGTGAGGTCGCGGCGGATCCGGAATCTTGAGCCAAGTGCCACCGGCAAGTCCAACGCAACATCCCGCTTGTAGGCCTACTCAGATTGCGAAACACCTTCGTGCCCTGCTTGGTCGCAACAACGTCCGTCTCGTGCTCCCAAAGGGCCAGATCGCAAAGCCACCTACGAAAATATTCTAGCGATTCTCCGGCGAAGGTGTGCTCTCTGAATGGCACTGTCCATCTCTCTCACTCACGCATGGTAGGGTTGAGGCAGGGTTCACAAACTCTGTTTTACACTCCTACAAGTCTTGTGACCCTGAGCGGCCAAAGCCCAAAAATTCATGGCCCTCGAATAGCGGCTGATGTCAAAGAAAAACTGCCAGCTCTGGTACTTGTACCGCTGAGTGACAGTTTCTGAGCAAGCTCCAGGCATGTCCACATACACAGCCCGGCTTTGAAGACTTTTCAGCGCTGTCCTTCCTTTCCCTGGTGTAGTAGGAGGACTCGTGGTCCACGAGCGCCTCCTCACCCTGAACCCCGGGCAGTAGCCACCAAGCCACACAAAGCTAGGTGCTGAGAATACAGTTGAAGGAAACTCTGGCAAATACAGGCTGATACAGGCTAATGCCCGCAATTTGATGCACGAAATTAAGTGTTTCAAATCCCTCAAGCATTCATGTGAAGGGGTGTTGAAGATTGGCTGCGCCTTGCAGCACCAAGAGGCCCGTGTTTGCGTGTTTGCGTTTGCCAGTGCCTCTGGGCTGCAAGGGCTGCAAGGGCTGCAAATTCAGGCTGGGAGCCTTTCCATGGGTATCATTTGATTCTTGAAAGATGTTCAAAAAAGGGACGAGCCCATTGGCCTAGAAGCATCATCTTGTTGGCACTGTGGCGCCTCCTCCCTCACATCCTCAGCCTGAATAACGTGAATGTCCTCGGCCGAAGGTAAAAGGGATTCCAAACAGCCCCGGAACCCTCGACAGGAAACATGCGTCACCAGGCAACACTCTTCAGTTAAGCATTTCTTTGAGCAGCGTCACTACCCCGCAGTTTTGGGCCGACCTTGCTTGCGCAGCTCCCTTGCCACGTGTCCGGCAATTGACCTGTCTCCTCTCGACCGCACGTCTCCAGCCTAGCGGGTGTTTAGCGTGAGCCCTTTCTGACATCAAGGGTATTCCTTCAACCGGGCTTAGGCCGCTCCTTCTTAAGGCGCAAACAGCCATAGCGAAGAAAAGAAGCGGGACTTGTCAACCGCTCTTTCAAACATGCTTCGACGCGTGAACCCTCCGTATTGCTTCCGTGAATCGGGGGAGCACGTGCACCCTTCCGGGCGCCTTGGGGCGGAGGTGGCGCAACCCATGGCGAACCGGCTGTGAGCCAAAGTGGCACCTCACAGAGCGAAGGCAAGAAAAAGCTAGAGCTACTGCGCGGGGTAAGCCACAGCCGTAGTGCGCACAGCTACCGCAGCCACACTTGGAATTGATGTGCTTTCTTGGGCGCAATGCAGCAGCTCCCTGCCAGTGCGCAGCAGCCTCCCCTCAGGCCAGGGCTTCAGAAATTCAAGCTGCAAACTCAACATCCGTCTTTGGAAGAGCCAAGGGCTGGAAACATCCCTGCAAGTTAGAAGAGACCTTCCCCATCTTTTGTTGGTATCCTAGTGTAGCCGCCCCTACGCAAAAACAGCATTTTTCAACCATGTTTTCATCATTCAAATTATCATCCTTATTCATTATGCATATTTCCACTCAAAACATTTCATAACAGTCTCAACCTCAAATTCCTTCAACAAATCACATTTTTCTCATTTCTATTCCATCATTCTTGTCATTGTTAGGGTGCTTGAATAGAAAATAGGAGTATAGGGTAGTTTATAGGATATGGTTCTTGGATGGTATAAAAGATGGGGAAGGTTAAGTTCATTCAGCAAAAAAAAATTCAAAAAATTCAAGAAATAAATTTTCAAAAAAGATTAAAAAAAAGTAAACAAAAAATCAAAAATATATTTCCATAATTTTCAAAAAATAAGAAATATTATTCCAAAAATTATGATAAATTATTTTACGATATTTTATCATAAAATGTGTAGACATATTATGGGCAAGGTTGTTTTTCAAACAAGGTTCGTTATTCTAACTCGCGTTATGTATAATCATTTCTTATTTAATTTCAGGATACTAGTTCAATTTCACATTTTCATATTTATTGTAATTATTTTGATACATATGTTTCATAACTTCGTTTAATTCATGTAAAACCTTATTTACTTTGTAATTACTTTTGAGAATATAATTCTCACGATTAATATATTCACTAGTATAATGAAATACGTTGGCATTAGAAAGCACTCATTTATTAAAGAGACTATCTAATAACTTATATGTCTTTTTACTAATGTTAAACTGTTCCTTCAATGTTTTTTGGTCAGGTATTTCATAACATACAGCAAAATACCAATTTAATTTATTTTTATAGAGGGTTGGTTTTTCCATTCTTTTTATTTCTAAAGAATGGTGTAAGTGATTAAAACATTACATTCGAATTTTTGCCTACCATAATCGTTAATCGATTTTAAACTTGCACTTGGTAATTTTAAATGGAATAATTCAACTGGATTAAAATTATGTTTTCCTAATTCCTTCTTATTTATTTTTCTGTTTCATTATTATTAACAACATCAAGAAATTTATTAATAATTTATTCTTGCTCTTTCTCTGTAAATTCAACCATTTCTATTATAATATATATATAGTTTTTATTTCTTTAAATACTTTTTTACAAGAAATATTAAATTACTATTGAAAATATTATCATTTACAACTACAATTGCACCGAACACAGTAAGGAATAATATTATTCAGTTCGTGCGACAACTCGTTTGATTTACGTTGCCGTGTTAAATTTGTAATTAGGTTTCCATTTTTCAGATCAATAGAAAAACCGCATCCGCAGATATTGCATTGATTAGTTATATTGTCTAAAAACCATTGTGCATTTACATAACCTTCTTTAGGTATGGTTCTTTTTGCTTTCCTGTCCTGTTCCTTGAAATTTAATATAATTTCAAAATAACTTAAGATACATCTTTGATTAAATACATCATCATATCTTTGTATATTTATAGAATTTGACTTTGTTTAAATCCCTTGCTCTGGTAATTGCCGTCCATATCCATTCTGGAAAATTCTTTACTAAAAAATGGTTTATCAAAAATTGTTATGGTGTCATCAATGCTACTACCTTGTGCGGAATGACATGTAGAACAGTAAGCATTGCTTAATTGCTTCTTATTTTAGCAACTTCTAAAGATTGTAAAATTTCAGTTTTTACATTATTCAGTGTAAACATTCCATCGCTTCCAATATGCACTATTTTAGAATTGAAATTTACATTAAACACTGATGTTGTTGTTTTAGTGTATTCCCTACATAATGAAAACTCCCCTACTTCGTATTCATCTTTTCTATTTGCTAACTTTCTAATTTCATTTGATACATTGTTACATGTATTATTTAGAAATGCTATGTTGTTTTTAGAACCACTTATGCTAGGTGTGTATTCGAAATACTTTTCAATAAGTCTTTTAATAGATAGTTTGTTTTCAAAAATGTCAGTTTTAATATTCTTCATTTGTTCCTTATCTTCTTGTGCGTTAAGTCTCTTACATTCTGATAAAAAGTATTATGTTGAAACACATTATCTATCATGCTGTCGGTGTATGTTTCATATTCTTGAGTGTTGGTTATTTCTTGAACTGGTTTTAATTGCTTGGTGTCTCCTGTTGCTAATATAATTTTGTTGTGCTTATTTTGTTCTACAAGTTGTTTTATTCTCCAGTATGTGCTTAGATTACTAAAATAGATTTCATCAAACACTATTACATCATAGCCTGTAAAATCAAATGGTTCTAATTTAGCATCTCCATAATTGATACCGAAGAATTTCTTTATTGTCATTGCTTCCCCTTCGAATGCCTGTAGCAATTTATTAGTAGGTGTTACAAAAATTACAGTATAACCTTTATTCACCATTTTTTGACATATATAACTCTTACCTGTGCCTGGGTAGCAACCCCTAATCATCATGGGACTATTCTGTTCAATGACTTCAATAATTCTATCTGTGTCATATTCATCTACTATGTTTATTCTCCTACTTTCGCTTTCTGGTATTTTTACCAAATCATGTTTAACAAACTTATGCTCATCAGAAGGTAGTTTGATATCTTCACCTCTTTTAGATACTCTCCAACCACCAATGCCATTATTGAAGCCTAATAATTATTTTGCATTTTCTAAATTATATTCATCAACAACAAAAGCATCAGTTTTGACACTATATACATTAACGCCATTCAGTAGCAATTTATACAAACAAGTATTCATTCTAAAATTATGGTGTTGTAATAAAATTCTTTAATATATTTGAAACCATTTTTTAACTGTGCCTTATCCTTCAAGTTTAAAACGGAACATATTTTTTATCAGTTTCATTTGATGGGCTGCAATTTTCAAATTCTTCTTTACCCTCCATTTCTGCTAATCTGTGAATTTTGCCTCCGTATTCTGTTTGATAATGGACTGCTTCATTAAGATTTTGAAACAATAAGCTTTTTTGGTCAGTTGCACCTCCCTTTTCTAATAACCCATAATTGATATTAGCGATCAGCTTCTTAATAACTGCGTCTAACTGTTTGTCATGCTCATCAAGTGTTGTTCTCCATAGTTCATCTATAATACTTTTGTAATCCACTTTGTGAATACATGATGGTTGTGTATAATATAAAGTATCAAAATGGTATGAATTATTTTCACTTATAATTTCCTTTAAGAATTTTCCATATATCCGCCGACCCCTTCTCCTCAAGGGGAGGCGCACGGGAAGGGTGGTTACAGCACAAGTCCAAGGTTGGTTGGTAAATGAGCATAGCCGAAGATTCAACATTATCAGCGTAAGCAATACCGTCATCGTAGCATCCTTTGCACCTCAAAGACGTCTTTTTCGTCATCATGATCATTATTGTTGTCATCCGTGTCTTTTTCGAGTGCGTTTCAAGTGTCCTGTTAGATGATGACGATAATGACCACCATCATGGTGATGATGACATGCTCACCATCATCACATCATCATCGTTACCTGATTGGAGATGCAGAGGATGCGTAGACATGATTATCATCATGACTGCTGGTGATGCAGAGGATGCACGATGATGGATATCATCCATGAACATGACGATGACGATGACGATGATGATGACAATGATGACGATGATGATGATGACAATGATGATGATGATGACGATAATGACCACCATCTCAGTCCCGTTAGAGCCGATTCGAGATGCAGAAGATGCGTGGACATGATTATCATGATGACTGCTGGTGATGCTGAGGATGCGTCATGATGATTATCATGTCAGTTCATCATCATCATCATGATCATCATCATCAGTCCCGTTAGAGCCGGTTTGAGATGCAGAAGATGCATGGACATGATTCTCCTGATGCCTTCTGGTGATGCTGAGGATGCGTCATGATGATTATCATGTCAGTTCAGCATTATCATCATCATCATCATAAAAGCGGCGCATTTTCACGCGAATGCAGAGCAAAAATGCACCGCGCCCTGGCTACAAGAGAGGCCCATCGCGGCCCCGACTTGCGGCGAGAAAACTGGTTGGCTTGCGGGGTGACCGGCGATGAGCCTCTACTGCAAACGCAACGTCACGGCACATGCTCCCAGCAGCAGCAGAATTGTAGGCACTTACAGCGGCGCATTTTCTTACCAGATTATTACAAAAATGCACAAAGCCAAGGAAAGAAAACGATCGCTCCAGAACGGGCGCAGGTTCTATGGAAGCGTGCCAATCAAAGCGCATTATCACGATGACTGCTGGTGATGCAGAGGATGCACGATGATGGTTATCATGATTATCATCATGACTGCTGGCGATGCAGAGGATGCACGATGAGGGTTTTCATCGACGATCATGGCGATGATGATGGCGATGCTGATGGCGATGCTGATGACGAGGATGACGATATCGCCCATGATGACAACAGTGATGATGACGATGACGATGATGATGATGATGCTGATGATGGTGACATGCTCATCGTCGTCGCATCATCATCGTTGTGACCTGATTGGAGATGCAGAGGATGCGTAGACATGATTATCATCATGACTGCTGGTGATGCAGAGGATGCACGATGATGGTTATCATCCATGGTGATGACGATGATGATGACGATGATGACGATGATGATGATGATGCTGATGATGATGATGACGATACTGACCACCATCATGGTGATGATGACATGCTCATCATCATCACCTCATCATCGTTGTGACCTGGTTGGAGATGCAGAGGATGCGTAGACATGATGTTGTCGTCCTTATCTTTTCTATTTACAGTTCAATTGTAGCGTTAGACCCGATTGGACATGCAGAGGGTGCGTAGTAATGATTATCAGCATGACTGTTGGTGATGCAGAAGATGCACGATGATGGTTATCGTCCATGATGACAACGGTAATGACGACGATGACGATGATGATGATGCTGATGATGATGACGATGATGATGATGACGATGATGACCACCATCATGGTGATGATGACATGCTCATCGTCATCACATCATCACCGTTGTGACCTGATTGGAGATGTAGAGGATGTGTAGACATGATGTTGTCGCCCTTCACTCTATATACGTTTCAAGGGTAGCGTTAGAGCCGATTGGAGATGCAGAGGGTGCGTAGACATGATTATCACCATGACTGTTGGTGATGCAGAGGATGCACCATAATGGTTGTTGTCCATGATCATCGATGACAACGGTGATGATGACGATGACGACGCTGATGATAATGACGATGATGATGACGATGACGAGAATGACCACCATCATGGTGATGATGGCATGCTCATCATAGTTGTGACCTGATTGGAGATACAGAGGATGCGTAGACATGATGTTGTCCTTATCTTTTTTATATACGTTTCAAGGGTGGCGTTAGAGCCGATTGGAGATGCAGAGGGTGCGTAGTCATGATTATCATCATGACTGCTGGTGATGCAGAGGATGCACGATGATGGCTATCATCCATGATGATGACGATGATGATGACGATGATGACGATGATGATGATGACGATGATGATGATGATGAATCATCATCGTTGTGACCTGATTGGAGATGCAGAGGATGCGTAGACACGATTATCATCATGACTGTTGGTGATGCAGAGGATGCACGACTGCTGGCGATGCAGAGGATGCACGATGATGGCCATCATCGACGATCATGACGATGATGATGACGATGCTGATGACGAGGATGACGAAATCGGACAACGGTGATGATGACGATGACGATGATGATGATGCTGATGATGATGATATGCTCGTCATCATCACATCATCATCGTTGTGACCTGGAGATGCCGATGCGTAGACATGATTATCATCATGACTGCTGGTGATGCACAGGATGCACGATGATGGTTATGATCCATGATGATGACGATGATGATGACGAACCCTCGCAGAGCCCTCGCGGAATCCTGCGGGACCTTACCTCCGGACCTTCAGCTGTTCGGGAAAAACACAACAATGTGTGCATGAGGCACTCCTACATAAAGCAAATGACGCTAATTTTGAAGCGGCCCCGTTCATTTCAGCCATTCCCAAACTGGTTTGGGGTCGGCGGCGCTGGGCGGCAGCCCTTAAATCCGGCCACCGGGGGGCTTCAGACCCCGTGGTCCGTGATACGGCCGAAGGCCTAGGCCCGCAGGGCCTACCTTCAGGTATAAGGCCGGCCGCCCTGTGCCGCGGACCACTGCCGACCATGCGCCGACCTTGCGCTATACTTTTGCGCTGGGCCCGCCCTTATAAGGGGCGAAGGATTTCCGGATTTGTTCAGGCGAGTTTTGGCGGCTTTTTGAGCATCTCCTCGAGGAGTCAAAAAACGAGTGTTTTTTGGGTGGTGCCCATAGTGGACAGCATCCCCGGCATCACCTGCATCATCCGCATCCTTGGCGGGCATTGATGCGGATGATGCCGGTGATGCGGGGGATGCTGGGGATGTTGTCCCCCCCGAAGTCGGGCCAACTTTGCCGAAAACGTGCGACTTCTTAAAATCTTAAAGTGGATGGAAAATGGATGGAAAATGGCCTGGATTGAAATCTCAAAATCCTAAAGTCTTAGATTCTTAAAATCTTAAACTAAAATCTAACAATCAATCTTAGAATCTCGAGATCTTAAAATCTTCAAACTTAGAATCTTAAAATCTGAAAATATAAAAACATCCTAAAGTTTCGGGGGATGCTGGGGATGTTGTCCCCTAAGTCGGGCCAACTTTGCCGAAAACGTGCAACCTGAAAATCTTAAAATCTTAAAGTGGATGGAAAATGGATGGAAAATTGCCTGGATTGAAATCTCAAAATCCTAAAGTCTTAGATTCTTAAAATCTTAAATTAAAATCTAACAATCAATCTTAGAATCTCGAGATCATAAAATCTTCGAACTTAGAATCTTAAAATCTGAAAATATAAAAACATCCTAAAGTCTTCGAATCTTGAAATCTTAAAACCCTTATGTCTTAGAATCTTGCGATCTTAAACTCTTAAAATATGAAATTCCTACAGTCTTAAACATCCCCGGCATCACCCGCATCATCCGCATCCTTGGCGGGCATTGATGCGGATGATGCCGGTGATGCGGGGGATGCTGGGGATGTTGTCCCCTAAGTCTGGCCAATTTTGCCGAAAACGTGCGACCTGAAAATCTTAAAATCCTAAAGTGGATGGAAAATGGATGGAAAATGGCCTGGATTGAAATCTCAAAATCCTAAAGTGATAGATTCTTAAAATCTTTGCACGTGTGCGGGAGAACGAATTAAGCAGGCTCGCTCCAGATTCGGACTCGCCGCGGGGCTTGCAGCACTATCTCTTGAAACCAAAAAACAGAGCAAGGCAACGCGAGTCCATGCAATTAAGTGCTTACGGATAGGTCCCTGCGCAAGGTGTCTGGGGACCTATCGATTCGAGCAGTGTGAAACTCTTGGCCAGTAGCCACTTGGTTCGGACTACAGATTCGTGATACACCTCACATGAGCCCGTAGAATCCCAGACAGTCTCGTTTCTACGCGTGGAAAGTCTTCGAATCTTGAAATCTTAAAAACATTATGTCTTAGAATCTTGAGATCTTAAACTCTTAAAATATGAAATTCCTAAAGTCTTACAATCTTAAAATCTCAGAATCTTAAAAAGCTTTAAAAACTTAAATTCTTTAAACCTCGAACAATTGAAATCTGAAAATCTTAATTAAAATATTACATTCCTTCAATCCGGGCTATATTTTAAATTCCTTAAACTCTTAATCCTGAAATTTTGAAATCTTGAAACCCTAAGATCTTAAAATTACAACCTTAGAAGTTAGAATCTTACAGCCTGACAATATAAACATCCTAAAGTCTTCGAATCTTGACTTCTTAAAACCCTCATGTCTTTGAATCTTCAGATGATAAAACCTTAAAATATGAATTTCCTAAATTCTCAAAATCTTCAATCTCAGAATCTTAAAAGCTTCAAAAACTTAAATTCTTTAAATCTCGAACTATTGCAATCTGAAAATCTTAAATTCATAAACAAGAAAAATATATAATAAAATTCCTTTAATCCGGGCTATATTTTAAATTCCTTAAACTCTTAACCTTGAAATTTTGAAGTCTTGACATCTTAAGATCTTAAAATCTTAAATTCCGAAAGTCGCCAAATCTGAAAATCTCACAAAAAATAAAATCTTAAAGCCTTCGAAATCTGATAATGGATGGAAAATGGCTGGGCAATGGCCTGGCTGTTATAACCTTCAAAAAACTTACATCTTCGAATCTTAGAACCTTAATTCTTAAATCATTGAAACCTTAAATTCCGAAAGTCTTCAAATCTGAGACCCTTAGAATCTCAAAGTTTTTAGAATTTTGAAATCTTAACATCTACTCATCGGACTTACAGGACAGGGAAGTGACAGAAACTCATGTCTTTGAATCTTCAGATGTTAAAATCTTAAAATATGAAATTCCTAAATTCTCAAACTCTTAAAATCTCAGAATCTTAAAAGCTTCAAAAACTTAAATTATTTAAATCTCAAACTAGTGCAATCTGAAAATCTTAAATTCATGACCAAGTAAAATATAATAAAATTCCTTCAATCCGGGCTATATTCTAAATTCCTTAAACTCTTAATCTTCAAATTTTGAAGTCTTGACATCTTAAGATCTTAAAATCTTAAATTCCGAAAGTCGCCAAATCTGAAAATCTCAAAAAACATACAATCTTAAAGCCTTGGATGGAAAATGGCTGGGCAATGGCCTGGCTGTTATAACCTTCAAAAACCTTAAATCTTTGAATCTTAAAACCTTAATTCTTAAACCATTGAAACCTTAAATTCCGAAAGTCTTCAAATCTGAGACGCTTAGAATCTCTAAAGGTTTTAGAATTGTAAAATCTTAACATCTACTAATCGGACTTACAGGAAAGGGAAGTGACAGAACGGGCAGGGCAAGGTGCCCGGTGGCCGGCTGTGTCGCGTCAGCGTGTAAATCCGGCCACCGGACGTGATCGGGCCGCAGGCCAAAGCCCGGTAGGGCTTACCTTCAGGTATAAGGCCGCGCGCCCCATGCCGCCGACCATGCGCAGAACATGCGCAGAACATGCGCAGAACATGCGCATACGTTTTATGCTGGGCCCTCCCTTATAAGGGGCGAAGGATTTGCGGATTGGTTTAGGCGATTTCCGAGGATTTTTGTAGCATCTCCTCGCAGCGCCCAAAACCGAGTCCAAAAACGAGCATTTTTAGGGGGTGCCTAATACTGGACAACACTCCCAGCATTACCAGCATCATCCCGGATGATGCGGATGATGTTATGCATGCTGGCGATGCGGGTGATGCTGGGGATGTTGTCCCTAAGTCGGGCCAATTTTGCCGAAAACGTGCAACCTGAAAATCTTAAAATCCAAAGTGGATGGAAAATGGATGGAACATGGCCTGGATTGAAATCTCAAAATCCTAAAGTCTTAGATTCTTAAAATCTTAAATTAAAATCTAACAATCAATCTTAGAATCTCAAGATCTTAAAATCTTAGAACTTAGAATCTTAAAATCTGAAAATATAAAAACATCCTAAAGTCTTCGAATCTTGAAATCTTAAAAACCTTATGTCTTAGAATCTTGAGATCTTAAACTCTTAAAATATGAAATTCCTAAAGTCTTACAATCTTAAAATCTCAGAATCTTAAAAAGCTTTAACAACTTAAATTCTTTAAACCTCGAACAATTGAAATCTGAAAATCTTAAATTATTAAAATATTACCTTCCTTCAATCCGGCTATATTTTAACTTCCTTAAACTCTTAATCTTGAATTTTTGAATTCTTGAAACCTTAAGATCTTAAAATTACAACCTTAGAAGATAGAATCTTACAACCTGAAAATATAAACATCCTCAAGTCTTCGAATCTTGACTTCTTAAAACCCTCATGTCGTTGAATCTTCAGATGTTAAAATCTTAAAATATGAAATTCCGAAATTCTCAAACTCTTAAAATCTCAGAATCTTAAAAGCTTCAAAAACTTAAATTCTTTAAATCTCGAACTATTGCAATCAAGTAAAATATAATAAAATTCCTTCAATCCGGGCTATATTCTAAATTCCTTAAACTCTTAATCTTCAAAATTTGAAGTCTTGACATCTTAAGATCTTAAAATCTTAAATTCCGAAAGTCGCCAAATCTGAAAATCTCATCAAAAATGAAATCTTAAAGCCTTCGAAATCTGATAATGGATGGAAAATGGCTGGGCAATGGCCTGGCTGTTATAACCTTCAAACACCTTAAGTAAATGAATCTTAAAACCTTAATTCTTAAACCATTGAAGCCTTAAATTCCAAAAGTCTTGAAATCTGAGACCCTTAGAATCTCAAAGTGTTTAGAATTGTTTAATCTTAACATCTACTCATCGGACTTACCGGAAAGGTAAGTGACAGAAACCCTCATTTGTCTTTGAAATCTTCAAGATGGTTAAAAGTCCTTAAAATATGAAAATTCCTAAATTCCCAAACACTTAAAAATCTCAGAATCTTAAAAGCTTCAAAAACTTAAATTCTTTAAATCTCGAACTATTGCAATCTGAAAATCTTAAATTCATAAACGAGTAAAATATAATAAAATTCCTTCAATACGGGCTATATTATTCTAAATTCCTTAAACTCTTAATCTTCAACTTTTGAAGTCTTGACATCTTAAGATCCTAAAATCTTAAATTCCGAAAGTCGCCAAATCTGAAAATCTCACAAAAAATAGAATCTTAAAGCCTTCGAAATCTGATAATGGATGGAAAATGGCTGGGCAATGGCCTGGCTGTTATAACCTTCAAAAACCTTAAGTCTTTGAATCTTAAAACCTTAATTCTTAAACCATTGAAACCTTAAATTCCGAAAGTCTTCAAATCTGAGACCCTTAGAATCTCAAAGTTTTTAGAATTTTAAGATCTTAACATCTACTCATCGGACTTACAAGGGAAGTGACAGAACGGGCAGGGCAAGGTGCCCGGTGGCCGGCTGTGTCGCGTCAGCGTGTAAATCCGGCCACCGGACGTGATCGGGCCGCAGCCAAAGAGCCATCGACATCGGCCGCGTGGGCTACCTGCGCCACAGCTCATTGCCGGCTTTCCCACCGAGCGCGTGCCCAAGATGCCGCTGAGTGGTGTCAGCACCCGCTCGGGCGACCTTGCCCGGTTCACCTTCAGGGCCTGGACGGCACGATGACGGACCTGTTCATACCAACCGGTGGCCTACCCAGCTGGTGACGCTCTCCTCGGCAACACGAGCGTCTCTGTGCTTGACTAAAAAGGCCCGGTGTCCCTCTGCTACCTTCAGGTAATAAGGCCGCGCGCCACCATGCCGCCGACCATGCGCAGAACATGCGCCGACCATGCTCCGACCATGCGCATACGTTTTGCGCTGGGCCCACCCTTATAAGGGGCGAAGGATTTGCGGATTGGCTTAGGCGACTTCCGAGCATTTTTGTCGCATCTCCCCGCAGCGCCCAAAAACGAGTCCAAAAACGAGTATTTTTAGGGGGTGCCTAATACTGGACAACACCCCCAGCATTGCCAGCATCATCCCGGATGATGCGGATGATGTTATGCATGCTGGCGATGCGGGGGATGTTGTCCCCTAAGTCGGGCCAATTTTGCCGAAAACGTGCAACCTGAAAATCTTAAAATCTAAAGTGGATGGAAAATGGATGGAAAATGGCCTGGATTGAAATCTCAAAATCCTAAAGTCTTAGATTCTTAAAATCTTAAATGAAAATCTGACAATCAATAATAGAATCTCAAGATCTTAAAATCTTAGAACTTAGAATCTTAAAATCTGAAAATATAAAAACTTCCTAAAGTCTTCGAATCTTGAAACCTTAAAAACCTTATGTCTTAGAATCTTGAGATCTTAAACTCTTAAAATATGAAATTCCTAAAGTCTTACAATCTTAAAATCTCAGAATCTTAAAAAGCTTTAAAAAAACTAAATTCTTTAAGCCGAACAATTGAAAAATCTGAAATTTTCTATAGTTTAAATTACAATTCCTTCAATCATTTCCGCTCAATATTTAACTTCCTTAAACTCTTAAATCTTAATTTTTGAAATCTTGAAACCTTAAATCTAAAATTAACAACCTTAGACAAAGAGAATCTTGCAACCTGAAAATATAAACAGCCTCAAGTCTTCGAATCTTGACCTCTTAAAACCCATCATGGCTTGAATCTTCAGATTTTAAAATCTTAAAATATGAAATTCCTAAATTCTCAAAATCTTAAAATCTCAGAATCTTAAAAGCTTCAAAAACTTAAATTCTTTAAATCTCGAACTATCGCAATCTGAAAATCTTAAATTCATAAACAAGTAAAATATAATAAAATTCCTTCAATCCGGGCTGTATTTTAAATTCCTTCAACTCTGAATCTTGAAATTTTGAAGTCTTAACATCTTAAACTCTTAAATTCCGAAAGTCGCCAAAATCTGAAAACTCACCAAAATAAAAATCTTATCTTAAAGCTTCCGAAATCTGATAATGGATAAAATGGATGGAAAATGCTGGGCTGAAATCTCAAAGTTTATAACCTTCAAAAACCTTAAATCTTCGAATCTTAGAACCTTAATTCTTAAACCATTGAAACCTTCAATTCCGAAAGTCTTCAAATCTGAGACCCTTAGAATCTCAAAGTTTTTAGAATTTGAAATCTTAACATCTACTCATCGGACTTACAGGAAAGGGAAGTGACAGAAACCCTCATGTCTTTGAATCTTCAGATGTTAAAATCTTAAAAATTGAAATTCCTAAATTCCCAAACTCTTAAAATCTCAGAATCTTAAAAGCTTCAAAAACTTAAGTTCTTTACACCTCGAACTATTGCAATCTGAAAATCTTAAATTCATAAACAAGTAAAATATAAGAAAATTCCTTCAATCCGGGCTATATTCTAAATTCCTTAAACTCTTAATCTTGAAATTTTGAAGTCTTGACATATTAAGATCTTAAAATCTTAAATTCCGAAAGTCGCCAAATCTGAAAATCTCACCAAAAATAAAATCTTAAAGCCTTCGAAATCTGATAATGGATGGAAAAATGGCTGGGCAATGCTGGCTGTTAAAACCTCAAAGGGTGCCCGTCCTTTGGAATACTTAGAAAACTTAATCTTAAACATTGAAAAGCCTTAAATCCAAAAGTCTCAATCTGAGACCCTAAAGAATCTCAAAGTGTTAGAATTTTTTAAAACTTATTTTAAATCTTAAAACCATCTACTCAGACGACTTACGAAAGGGAAAGTACAGAACAGAAGGCAGGGCAAGGTGCCCGTTGGCCGGCTTGTCGCGTCACAGTGTAAATCCGGCCACCGACATCCCTGACCCCGTGGTCCGAGCCCGGAGGGGGCGCCCCATCCCGCCGACCATGCGCCGGCAGAACATGCGCAGTCAAGAACATGCGCATAATACATAACGTTTTTATGCTAGGGCCCTCTTTTTATTATTTATTTAACTATTTACTTATAAGGGGCGAAGGATTTGCGGATTGGTTTAAGCGATTTCCGAGGATTTTTGTATCATCTCCCCGCAGCGTCCAAAAACGAGTCCACAAACGAGTATTTTTAGGGGGTGCCTAATACCGGACTACACCCCCAGCAATGCCAGCATCATTCCATTGGTTTAGGCGATTTCCAAGGAATTTTGTAGCATCTCCCCGCAGCGTCCAAAAACGAGTATTTTAGGGGGTGCCTAATACCGGACTACACCCCCAGCATTGCCAGCATCATTCCGGATGATGCGGATGATGTTATGCATGCTGGCGATGCCAAACAAGGGGCGGAAAATTGGAAGCAGGCGTGACTGGAAGTCCACGAAATGGACATCAAAGGAATTGCACGAATTTCAGGGGGGCACTGGAGAGAAGCCAAAATGCAGGCAAATGCAAGGTCAGACGAGGGGAACCGAAGAAGGAAACGAAAACAAATTGTGGAAATTATGGAAAACGAAGGGAAACTGCGAAATGAAGGGATGTGCAGGAAACTGACGTGGAATGGGAGGCGGACTGAAGTCACGGAAACTGACAAGAACAGAGGGGAGGACTGCGACTGACACGGCGAGGTTCAAATCTCGGGAACTGATCGGAATTAACGGAAAGGGAAGTGACAGAACGGCCAGGTCAAGGTGCCCGGTGTCCCTCTGCTTACCTTCAGGTATAAGGCCGCGCGCCCCATGCCGCCGACCATGCGCAGAACATGCGCCGACCATGCTCGGACCATGCGCATACGTTTTTTGCGCTGGGCCCACCCTTATAAGGGGCGAAGGATTTGCGGATTGGCTTAGGCGATTTCCGAGGATTTTTGTAGCATCTCCCCGCAGCGCCCAAAAACGAGTCCAAAAACGAGCTTTTTTAGGGGGTGCCTAATACTGGACAACACCCCCAGCATTGCAAGCATCATCCCGGATGATGCGGATGATGTTATGTATGCTGGCGATGCGGGGGATGTTGTCCTCTAAGTCGGGCCAATTTTGCCGAAAACGTGCAACCTGAAAATCTTAAAATCTAAAGTGGATGGAAAATGGATGGAAAATGGCCTGGATTGAAATCTCAAAATCCTAAAGTCTTAGATTCTTAAAATCTTAAATGAAAATCTGACAATCAATCTTAGAATCTCAAGATCTTAAAATCTTAGAACTTAGAATCTTAAAATCTGAAAATATAAAAACTTCCTAAAGTCTTCGAATCTTGAAACCTTAAAAACCTTATGTCTTAGAATCTTGAGATCTTAAACTCTTAAAATATGAAATTCCTAAAGTCTTACAATCTTAAAATCTCAGAATCTTGAAAAGCTTTAAAAACTTAAATTCTTTAAGCCTCGAACAATTGAAATCTGAAAACCTTAAATTATTAACATATTACCTTCCTTCAATCCTGGCTATATTTTAACTTCCTTAAACTCTTAATCTTGAATTTTTGAAATCTTGAAACCTTAAGATCTTAAAATTACAACCTTAGAAGATAGAATCTTGCAACCTGAAAATATAAACATCCTCAAGTCTTCGAATCTTGACTTCTTAAATCCCTCATGTCGTTGAATCTTCAGATGTTAAAATCTTAAAATATGAAATTCCGAAATTCTCAAAATCTTAAAATCTCAGAATCTTAAAAGCTTCAAAAACTTAAGTTCTTTAAATCTCGAACTATTGCAATCTGAAAATCTTAAATTCATAAACAAGTAAAATATAATAAAATTCCTTCAATCCGGGCTATATTCTAAATTCCTTAAACTCTTAATCTTCAAAGTTTGAAGTCTTGACATCTTAAGATCTTAAAATCTTAAATTCCGAAAGTCGCCAAATCTGAAAATCTCACAAAAACTAAAATCTTAAAGCCTTCGAAATCTGATAATGGATGGAAAATGGCTGGGCAATGGCCTGGCTGTTATAACCTTCAAAACCTTAAATCTTCGAATCTTAGAACCTTACTTCTTAAACCATTGAAACCTTAAATTCCAAAAGTCTTCAAATCTGAGACCCTTAGACTCTCAAAGTTTTTAGAATTTTGAAATCTTAACATCTACTCATCGGACTTACAGGAAAGGGAAGTGACAGAAACCCTCATGTCTTTGAATCTTCAGATGTTAAAATCTGAAAATATGAAACTCCTAAATTCTCAAAATCTTAAAATCTCAGAATCTTAAAAGCTTCAAAACTTAAATTCTTTAAATCTCGAACTATTGCAGTCTGAAAATCATAAATTCATAAACAAGTAAAATATAATAAAATTCCTTCAATACGGGCTATATTATTCTAAATTCCTTCAACTCTTAATCTTCAAATTTTGAAGTCTTGACATCTTAAGATCTTAAAATCTTAAATTCCGAAAGTCGCCAAATCTGAAAATCTCACCAAAAATAAAATCTTAAAGCCTTCGAAATCTGATAATGGATGGAAAATGGCTGGGCAATGGCCTGGCTGTTATAACCTTCAAACACCTTAAGTCTTTGAATCTTAAAACCTTAATTCTTAAACCATTGAAGCCTTAAATTCCAAAAGTCTTCAAATCTGAGACCCTTAGAATCTCAAAGTGTTTAGAATTTTTAAATCTTATTTTTAAATCTTAACATCTACTCATCGGACTTACCGGAAAGGGAAGTGACAGAACAGAACGGGCGGGGCAAGGTGCCCGGTGGCCGGCTGTGTCGCGTCAGCGTGTAAATCCGGCCACCGGACGTGATCGGGCCGCAGGCCAAAGCCCGGTAGGGCGCCCCATGCCGCCGACCATACGCAGAACATGCGCAGAACATGCGCAGAACATGCGCATACGTTTTATGCTGGGCCCTCCCTTATAAGGGGCGAAGGATTTGCGGATTGGTTTAAGCGATTTCCGAGGATTTTTGTATCATCTCCCCGCAGCGTCCAAAAACGAGTTCCTCTTCGTGGTTTTTTAAGGAGGGTGCCATATATTATCGAAGGTTTGTTTTCCCACTGGATCATCCATTGGTTTATTAGGCGATTTCCAAGGAATTTTGTAGCATCTTCCCCCGCAGCGTCCAAAAACAAGTCCAATTTAGGGGGTGCCTAATTACCAGGACTGCACCCCCAAGCATTTGCCACATCATCCGGATGTGCGGATGATTTATCATCTGGCATGCCAAACTAGGGGCCGAAAATTGAAAAGCAAGGCGTGACGGGAAGTCCACGAAAAAATGGACATCAAAGGAATTGCACGAATTTGAGGGGGGCACTGGAGAGAAGCCAAAATGCAGGCAAATGCAAGGTCAGACGAGGGGAACCGAAGAAGGAAACGAAAACAACTTGTGGAAATTATGGAAAACGAAGAGAAACTGCGAAATGAAGGGATGTGCAGGAAACTGACGTGGAATGGGAGGCGGACTGAAGTCACGGAAACTGAAAAGAACAGAGGGGAGGACTGCGACTGACACGGCGAAACTGTCGAAAATGCAGGAAACACGCGCAAAGGAAGTGAGGTTCAAATCTCGGGAACTGATCGGAATTAACGGAAAGGGAAGTGACAGAACGGCCAGGTCAAGGTGCCCGGTGGCCGGCTGTGTCGCGTCAGCGTGTAAATAAGTGCTCTCATAAATCCGGCCACCGGACGTGATCGGGCCGCAGGCCAAAGCCCGGTAGGGCTTACCTTCAGGTATTACCTTCAGGTATAAGGCCACGCGCCCCATGCCGCCGACCATGCGCAGAACATGCGCAGAACATGCGCATACGTTTTATGCTGGGCCCTCCCTTATAAGGGGCGAAGGATTTGCGGATTGGTTTAGGCGATTTGCGAGGATTTTTGTATCATCTCCGGGGGTGCCTAATACCGGACTACACCCCCAGCACTGCCAGCATCATTCCGGATGATGCGGATGATGCTATGCATGCTGGCGATGCCAAACAAGGGGCGGAAAATTGGAAGCAGGCGTGACTGGAAGTCCACGAAATGGACATCAAAGGAATTGCACGAATTTGAGGGGGGCACTGGAGAGAGAGCCAAAATGCAGGCAAATGCAAGGTCAGACGAGGGGAACCGAAGAAGGAAACGAAAACAAATTGTGGAAATTATGGAAAACGAAGAGAAACTGCGAAATGAAGGGATGTGCAGGAAACTGACGTCGAATGGGAGGCGGACTGAAGTCACGGAAACTGACAAGAACAGAGGGGAGGACTGCGACTCACACGGCGAGGTTCAAATCTCGGGAACTGATCGGAATTAACGGAAAGGGAAGTGACAGAACGGCCAGGTCAAGGTGCCAGGTGGCCGGCTGTGTCGCGTCAGCGTGTAAATATTCCTCTGCACGTCCTCTCGCTGCGCTATAAGGCCAACGACTCTGCCCGAAGAACCCGTCACAAAAGGTTGACTTTCTGTTGGTCAAAAGGGCCACATAAAGGCAAAGGCGGCAAAGGTGAGTTGAGTCTGCACCAAAAAGGAAGATTGCCCGAACGGGGCTCACAAGGTGATGTTTCCATGGAGATATAGTGGCCCTTGGGCAACGACCCGTTTTTGTTTGCAACGGGGATCGACAGCCCGGCCTCACGGCTTTGCGTCCTACGCCACGTGGACTCTCTTATAGGCGCAGCATCGGCACGGGCCATTGCCCTCGTCCGCCTTCAACGGGAAAAAGCAGGCCCTTACAAAAACCCCTAAAAATCCCCAACACATCCCAAGACCCTTTACAAAACCCGAAAGCAAACCGCAAACCCTTAAACACCCCGATTTCTTCTCCCAGATTGGCCAACATACCTTTCAGCAAAGCATCCCGAGAGAGAACATATCCTTCATCATGCGTGACGTCGCAAATCCCCTAGTGACCCCGTTTTCATTTGCATGATCTCACAGCCCCAGCTTCTGGCTGGAGAAAGGGCAATTTGAGAACACGACTAAAGTCCGAAAGGGATTTGCAGAGCGAAGAACCCCGATAATTCCAATGGAAAATCCTGGCCAAAGCTTGCAGGAGAACATGTTGCAGGAAAAGGCACTTGCCTTCACCCCAGGCACATTTTTCACGGAGAAAGCTCGATGGAAATAAGGGTATGTGTTTTTGCAGGCACCATGCGCGGTTCAAAGGTCTACACCTGGTCTACGTCTGCTTGTGGAGCACATATTGCAACCAATGGCCCTTTTGAGCATGGCATAAATGGCAGCGTGATCAACCTCTTACTGTGTGACTCTGAAGCAGCATGGCGGCCTACATGCGGGGAATGCTATCACGAAGTAGGCCTATGTCTGAAAGGGATACAGGAGTCCACGAAAGTACGTAGCTTCTGGTCTCAAAAAGATCCATTAACATTTGCACGATTTCCTGGGTGGTTTGGGCAACCTTTTTGTCCTATTTCAACTTGCTCATGATTTTTGACAGCCAACTCGGCAAAATTGCGCAACTGGGTCAACATGGGAGGTCCTCCGATAGGTCAGTCGTGACTTGTCCTTTCAGAATGGCCAATGCTAGTCCATCTATTGCACAACCTCTGCAAAGGGGACCCTATAAAGTCCTCCCGTAACCCAAAAGATCTTGCGGATTGCCTTTGAGCAGCCCAGGAGCCCGAAAACACAAACTGAACGAGAAGCTCCTCTGGCAGGCCTTCAGCTCTTGCATGTCCTTTATGAGGTACTCTGTGGAAACAAGCCTTAGGAAACTTTCAGGTCGCCAGCCTGTCTGCCTTTTCCGTAGCTGTGCCAAAGGCCGAACATCTGTAAAAGGCGTCAAGCATGTCCCAGTGCTTCCAAAAACTTCTGACTAGATTCGCCAACCCCTTCTTGCCAAAAGGAGGGCCACACAGGAAGAGTAGCAACAAATAATTGCTGCACTGACAACTAATTCATAAACCCTTATCATCGCACATCTTGTGTAAACTGATCATTAGTTTGTCGGTGGGAGCAAGCCTGGCGCACATGCCCGGTGCATAAGAGGCCCTGCTGGTGATTCTTTTGTATAGGATTCAAGTGTTACATTAGGCCTCGCCAGCGATGCTGGGGATGCGAAAAGGTACTGATGGTGACTGTTTTTTTTTATTGATGACACTAGAGGTTCTAGACAAAGTGGTCGACACCCCCAGCATGACCAGTACATACGGTGTAAGATGAAGTGGTCGACACCCAACAAACATCACCAGTCCATACTTTGCAGATAAAGTGGTCGACACCCCCATCATCGCTAGTGGTTTTGTGCAAACATATCGATTGAATTCTCGAACAAAATGAAACACATGAGTCGTGTTCATGCCTTTTGGCAGTCTGGTTCCATCTTGATATTCTTCGTTGGCAACATCCGTTCCCCGGACACGACAATTTTACATACATATTCGTACGTATGTGTATCTATAGGGAGAACAATTAATATGTATGTTACGCCATCTATATTTTCTGATTGGGGTCCACGGCACAGGGCGGCAGTCCTTAGATTTGTGTAGGGGTATGCCACGATTCCAATTCCAAACGGAAAAAAAAAGTCGAGTGCGTCACCTATTCTTCGTGGAATGGTCTGAGAGGTGTGGAAAAGGTCTGGCGTTGGCCATTACTTTTGACAACCCAACAGGTTGCCCCGTTCCCTTGGTGTGGCACGGTATGGCCAGAGGTTTTCTCAGTTCTCAGGACATCCTTTGAAACTGGGAACATCGCGCATTCATTTGGATGAAGACTCAACTCCAGCCATTCTCAACAGTTGCCCGTAATCGATCCCTTCAAGTGCTATGTCCTTGCGCTCCTGTCCCCTACGGCTAGGGCCACCCCAAAGTCCGATGGGTTGCGCTCAAAATGGACCCGCACGAGCCACAAGTGGCATGAAGGCACCCATCATAGGAAGCCTTCCCGGCGGCGCCCGCCCTGCTTGAAACGCACGTCAGAACGAATGCCGGAGAATGAAGTTGTTGCCATTTCCAAGTTTGGTTTGACACACAGCACGTCAGGCATGGCCCCACCAAAGATTGAGTCAAGGAAGGAAAGACCAGCTCCATTGCTTTGATCACCCTCTTCAGGCTAACTGGGACAGCGGGTGTGAGCAAGCTTGATTTAGTTTCACACATTTAGCACCCCGGTCCCAATGTAAGGAAAACCAAAAGAAGGGTGATTGAACACTCCACTGATACCAGTCTTTTGCCTCAGGGCATAGGATAGCACTCGACCACAGTGCTTTCCCAGGAGCTCGCCCTCTTCAGCTGAGGGGCTCTTTAAAGATTCGCTGGATTTCTCTGGAAAGGCGACCAGCGGCAAGCCTCGGATAAATGGAGATGGTGCAAACTGCAAACATCTGTGCAATGACGTCGGTGCCCGATTAGTCAAAGCCAACAAAACGCGCGTTCAAGTTTGTGTTTCTGTTTTACACTTGTATCGGGAGTCACGGTTGTGACGCACCTGTTTTTTGATACAGAAATGCCGTTGTGAAAAGCTGTAAAGCATAGACTAGCCTCCACCAAGCTAAGTATTGGTTTACTATTTGTTAGTATTGTTTTGTGCTGCAGCCTAGATGAAGGTACCCCTGTTCATTCTGGAGATAGGCGGTAGTTCGGGCAAAACTGTTTCTCAACAACCGAGACAATGTCTGGGCAGCAAGCCAAAACAAGCTCCCAAGGTCAAGGACAAGCGGTTAGGCATTGCTTCGCACTAAGGCCAGAAAGAAAGAGCAAGTAAGCGTCGTCATGGAAAACAAAAAGCTTACGCGCCAACAGGGACACAACCAGGGAGACAAGTGTGGAGACAAGTGGGGAGACAAGTGGGGAGACAATAGGGAGACAAGGCATGACAAGGTCCGAGTGAGCAAGAGCAAACACGGAGAAGAATGGGGAGACAGGTGGAGACACAAGGAATTAGGGAGAGCCAGCAAGGGTCCTTGTAAGCAAGCACAAACAGGGAGACAAACTGGGAGACGAGAGGCAAGACAAGCGGTGACAAGGTTCGAGTCGGCAGCTAAAGGCAGGGAAGACACACCGTAACAAGGTCAGAGTCATCAAACACAAGCAGAAAGAGCAGGCCAAGTGGGGAGAAAAGTGAGGAGACAAGTGGACGTGGGGAGACAGCACGGGTAAACCATCTCGTGGCTGGGAGCAACCCTTTGCATGAATAGACAACCCCAACAGCTGAGTGAAGGCTCCATTGTTGCAAATACATCTGTGCACAGTCTACCCAGGCACGAGGATGTTTTGGGCTTCAACTGGGTGTGTTGTTTTTTGGTGAGGGGCACGTTTTCGGGGTGGTTTTAAATCGAAGAAAAGGGACAGCCATCATTCTGTGCACTATACCCCCCAACTATTGAGCTGTTTTCCTGTTGGTTTCTCTTCAACGCCATATACAAAAGAGTCGCCATTTTCGGACTCCCCTCTGTGAGCGTCGGTCCCATCTCGAGCTCTAGCTCGAGGATCTTTTATCCTTGCAACCCCCCCCCCCATTTCAGCGGTACACCAACCGTTTCTGTTTGGTGGGTTCCAAGCTTCTCGTTTGTTGATTATGTCTGGTTGGAACAAACATGGTACTCTTTTACGGCTGTGGAATTTCTGGATGCATGATGCCCAAGCAGTAAGTGCGGTACCAAATTGTATTGGAACAACTGGCCCAACTGCACTATCCTCGACTATCCTGAAAGTTACTCCCTAGACCTCCCCAGGGCAGGAGAGGCTAAGGACTCTGTTGATGCTCTTTAAAACACTCTTCTGCCAGGCCAGAACTCAGCCCCGAGGCGGGTGAAAAAATGTCGCCCTTTTTTGCCGGTTGCTTTCAAAGGAAACATTTGCCCCAAGGAACGAAGGGTGCCACTGGGTGCGCCAAGATGCTCATCATCATTCGCATGGACTTCCCACCTTGACCACAACTCATGTTGCTGCTTCCAGTGGTTGCCCTGGCGCTCTGAGCTTAGAAAGGAAAGCGCAACAACGGGACAGAGGTGCCTGCCATCTACATGCGGCCATGCGAGTGGGCCTCGTCTTTTCATCCCAGTTTCGGAAAAACCTCCACCAAGGCTTGTGGGTCAATCTAGCAAGACGCAGACATTATCAAATTGGCCAGTCAAACTTCATGGCAAGTCCGGGCCAACCACTGGAACATCTGCAGCGCCCAAAACTCATTGACGGTGGAATCGATCCACAAGGTCAAAAAGCTTGTAACATATGTATAAATATATATATATATATGTGTGTTCCCAGTCTCATTGGGCTGTCCCGAGTCACTCTAAACTAACCATCCCTCAAACAACCCACAACAAACCGCTCACCAACCCTGTGCCAACCCAGAACCAACCATGGGTGACCTAGGACCCGGAACATATACATATATATATATACACGTATATAAACAAACACATGCGTGCACCGTATATTATATGGATTCTTCTCGAAACTAGGCACGCTGAAGTGGTTGGTCTCCGTTTGGTTTCCCTTTAAAGCCATCCAAAAGGGGTCCGCCTTTTCGAGAAACCCACATACGAACCCTGTAAAACCGAGTAGTATAGTTCCCTCAAGATGGCCCAAGGGCGCTGCTCGCAGGTTGGCTTGAAACCGGCCTTGAAGTCGCTCAGCACTTTGCTAAGCTGCGCCACTGTCATCCTGCGGAGGCAGGACTTCATCCGTTTGTTGGTTGACTGCGGGAAACTCGCTAAACGAACTGGAAACAAGGCGCTACTGGACAATTGGGAATGACTGAGCGCAAGTCTAGTGGATCGAAGGACATCGGACTCAAACCTCGGAAAGACAAATCCAGGAATGTGGAAACCAAGTTGGCAACGGTAAGGAGTCCTTGGTAACAACCAAACAAGTTCCGACAACAAGTGCTTTCAACATACTATATGGCGAACATTGAGTATTGCTCCCAATCCTTTGGACGTCCTTGATGTCAGCCGGCCCCAAAGACATTTGGCTGTGGCGCAACATTAAGGAGCTAGGGTTACGCAGGATTTACTCTTTGGTTCCATTTACCAAGGGGGCCATTTTGGTACATTTATTTGAGCCACAGCCATTTCAGAGACACTTGCATGATCACCTTTGTCTGAGGAGGCTTTGTAGAAACATCAGATTCACCTGCCTACTTTGGATCTGAGAGAGGATCAGGAATTGAAGCGACAGTCCCTCCAAGCGCATCCCCCTCAAAATTTAGGGGGTAGGGTTGGAACACCCCTTCCATAGTATATAAAACTGCGAGTTTGCGACAACCGTCTACAACCCGTGACGGCGGTTGCGGAACAACTTATCTGCAAAATGGGTCGCTGAGTTTCAGGTGTTTTTTCTTTCCCGTTTTTACCAGGTGGTCACTAGCAACCCCTGAAATCCAGGTGTCATTTTGTCGAGTTGGCTCTCGGGCTCTCACTTTGTAGTCCAACGATGGCCTTGTGATGCCTAAGGGGTGTTGCCATGTGGCGCCACCAGAGCCAAACAGCTTCAACCAAGCCCAAGCGCTACAAAATGCCGAAGTTATCAAACCTGATTTCTACGAGCACAACCCCTCAACATGGACCGTTAAGAAAACAAGACACATTTGGGTTATCCAATATTGCTTTCCCTCAAAACCCTCCAATCGCCGGCCCTTGGGGTTGACCACAGCGGGGACACTCGCGGAGCAAACTCTGCAAAATATTGTGTTTTCGAATAAGGAGTCACCCAAACATTTTGATGGTGCCCCAATCGCGCCACAATCGCCAGCCTTTCGCGATGCAGGTATTAGCACAACTAACAAGTTACCCGAATACATAAATCGAAGACATGCATTTGCAAATGGCCCCCACATAGAACCTCTACATGCACCGATTTTGCAGCACCTCATTATGTAGACCAACTTCATCTCTCGACAAAATGGGTTCACTACAAAATGTGTGCACCAAAAACCGTTTATAGGGAGGTCAACCCCTCCCTTGCAAACCACAAACAGGGGCTGGGCAAGATATGGCTTTGCTTTTTTAAGGTACCCTTTCTAGTTTGGTAAGCCGGAAACCCCAAGGCACACCACTTTAAGGGAACCTCAAAGGAAACGAGCCCAGCATTTTCTGGGATGAGTACTTGCGCTCTCTCTCGTCGCTGAGCCCGTCTTTGCCATGGCCGGCAGCGCCACTCCCTGGGAGGCTTTGGCGGCCTCCGCTGCCTCGAGAAGTCATGGGATCATGTCACGTTTGACCTGTCCAAATTCACCTGAGCGAACTCCACAAGGGATGGTAGAACTTTAGAACTGTCTGGGCAAATTAGGATCCATTGCGCCTTCGAAGGTTGGAACACAAAATGGGCCTTGCTAGTCTTGTCAGTTTGTCTGCACAGGATAGGAGAGCCCAACAGGGAACGCACGGTGTCTAGGGTACTTTCAGATTTGTTGAAAGGGAAACCAAAAGGAAAACCACCATGTTTTTTGGGAGGGGTCACCCAAATTGCCACGTTGACAGACATGCCCAAAAGGATCCAACATGAAACGCAAATGAAGGAACACCAACCAGGGGGTAGGGCTCAGACTCGCAAAGGACACAGGTTGGCCAGACTCATTCCTGCAGCCTGCTGTGTTCCACTTGAACTTCATCTCTGTGGCTTGTTAGGAGCCACCATTTTGGTGTCTTGCGAAAGGGCTGCGAACGTCTTGAACACCCCCAAACCGGAACGCATTGGCTTTGGGGAGCGGGTTGGCCATGACCAAATTGGGTCAAAGCCAGGCGGCGTTGGCGAAGTGGGCTCCAGCGATGGGCGTCATGATGGAGACGAGGCTGTACCTTGCAAAGGGCGAAAGCAGACGGCACTGTTCTCTCTCCTGCCCGTGAAGCGGATGACAAAATCCAAGTAGAGAGATTGTGCCAAATGCTTTTGGTGCCAAAGGCAAGAGGCCCGTTTTGCCCTGCTGTATTCACGGATACCATGCTGGGGCGACTTTGGTCACACAGCTTCATGAACCAAAACATCAATCTGTCCGGGAGCTTGGACATCCTGGTCCAACCAATTTGTTGGTTTGAGTCGGGTGCGACGGAGGCACATGCTCGCCAAGCTCAGCATGGCGTTGCTGCCCTCGTGCAAACAACACAAGCACCTGCCGAAGCCGCAGCTCCCGACCGTGCAAGTCGAGTCTCAAGACAGGTTTGCAGCGGATATCCACAAAAAGGGCAGTCCCTTGAGGGATTTGCTCAGGGCTGCAAAGAAAACTCCAAAAACAACTTGAAACAAAAAGGCCCACTCGTCCGGTCGCTCCGAATGTGAGGCCTGGTAAAGAGCCCTGGTCCTGCTTTGCTCGATCGGTGGCCATATTGGATATGGGTGAATCTCACAACAGGAGACCCAAACTGGCCATTTTGTGAAACCACCATACAACTCTAAAGCTCTAAAGGGGGCTGCAAGTATGCTCCTCCTGAATGCATCTTTTGGTAGGTTGGGATCTGCCTCACAACAGATCAAACATCACTGGGGGATTCTAAGGGGCGCCGCAAGCGATTAAGGGCTGGAGTGAATCAGGCCAAGGCCGTGCGATCTCGGAGGAGCCCGGCCCAGAAACTAATGCTCCTTATGCTCTTTGCCAGACCCGCTTCCCGCATGCATGAGAATGAGTATGGCATGGCCGCTTGAGAACCTTCTGTTTTTGGTCTGTGTGATTTCTCGGAAACATGCATGGAGGCGGGGTACCAAGAAGTTGGCGATGTATGAGAGAACAATAAAGAACCAGCAAGCGCAGGGTGGTACCAGGTACTCAGGAGTGAGTGTGGCCCAAGACAACTGTTTGTTTTCAGGTTTTAATCGCTTCATTCCCCCTTCCCCCCACTCTTTGGGTCTAACTTCGAAACATTTACTCAGAGTTGCACTGGGCACCGAGAAGAAATGGAGTTGTCAATGGGCCAGTCACATCCTGTCTTGCATTTTCCAACTCGCAAGCGCTGCATGATTGCAAAGAATGGGGTGGGTTGCGGGGGTTAGGGACGCTGCACCATATGTGTATATGCATATTTATGCATATATATATATATATGTATATATAAATATTATGTATGTATATACATATGTATATATATATATATATGACGAGGCTACAACCTCCAAAATACAGGCCAACTAGCCAGCTGAAAAAAGCTTTCTTTGGGCGTGCTTCTTGCCCTGACTTGTCCAGCCGTCGTTGTTTAACCGCGGCCTCTCTCATATCTCGAAACGTCATGTGCCAGTGATGCTATACTGTAGGTTCTAGTTGACCGCAGCTCGGCTCCGCCTAGAAAGAAATCTGACAACCGGCGGGTTCTTGACGAAAAGGACGTTGATCTCGCAGAATGCCTTCAATGCACCTTGGTTGCGTGGTGGAATGAAGTGGGCAGCATATTGACGTTTTCCCAAACACCGGATCACTACTGTTAGAATACGCTTATTCTGAACCAATACCAAACCAGACGATTTCGCTCGAATCCCGACACCAGTCTTTTGACCGAAGAGGAAGTGCGTTCGACCCCGATTTGCCGTAATACTAAGTATTTTCGTTTCGGCCCCAAAGTATGTATATATATATACTATTAAGGGGGGGGGGGCCAAAATATTTATTGGGAGGAAGCGAGTAACCTACCTGACCATATTTATGTGTGGTGACTGCTCGGCTTCATTTCGGAAGGAAGCCTGAATTCCAATGGAGAAAATCACCTAACGCGCAGGGCCACACACTCGTGAAAACACATCCTTCATCCCAGAAAAAACCAGACTCGAGGCGCTGAAGTCTGCCTCCTGCTCAATCGCCGCCAGGGCAATGCCGGAACCTGCCACAGAGCTTACTTCGCGCCTGCAACTCATTGGTGTCAAGGCTCTCTCCTATTTAGACACAAAAAGCACATGTTACCTCTGCCCGCACTGAAGCTCAAAAGGTCAGCATGAAAGTGACTTTTGATTTTGCTAGGCCGCGCTTCAAGTTGGGGCGGTTGAACAATAACGCAGTACCTCGAAACACAGCAGCTAAAAATACATGCTTATGTTTGCGTCTGTGTGTCAGCGCCCGGGCCTGCGTCTCTGTATGCGTGACTGCTGATGCCCGTGTGTGTGCGAGCGTCCAACTGCACATGTTCGTTTGTGCATGGGTTTGCCTGTCCGTCTGTTTGTTCATGTTTATTTATTTCGCGCGTTTGTTTGTTTGTTCGCTCGCTTGGTTATTGTTTGCTGCTTGATTTGTTTCTAGCGCGAGAGTCAAACCACAGGGACCAGGCCCGAAAACCTCGCCAAAGCACCAGGCGCCAGAAGCACCGAGCGTGCCAACCAGACGCAAAAACACCCGCCAACCACATGCAGCACCAGGCGGGCGCCAAATAGCCCGGAAGATAAAAAATAAATATCACAACAGACCCCCAAAACACCAATTCCACCCAAACAGGCACTCCTGATCACAGGTGCTGAAAACACTTTCCGGTGTTCCTGTGCTTGTTTGTTTACTTACTTTGTACTTCTGTGTTTACTGATCTGTTTTTGCAGGTGTGTCGGCTCATGCATTCGCTCACCCTTGCAATCGTTCGTTGGCTCGCTCTCTCGCTTGCTGTTTGCTTCCGCTTGTTTGTTTGCTCGCTTGCTGGTTTGTGTGTTTGCCGGCTTATTTAGTTGCTTGTTTGTCGGGCTATGTGATTATTTGTTTGGTTGGCAGTATGTGTGCGTTGGTGTGTGTTTGTTCATTTGTGTGTGTTGCATGTGCACTTACGCATTTCGATTTTGTTGGCTGGCTTGCGTGTTCTTTCATTTGTTCATGTATTTGTCCGGTCAACCCTTTGTGTGTGCGCTCGTTCGTTTGCTCAGCTCTTTGTGTGTTTGATTGATTGTTTGTTTGTTTGTTTGTTTGTTTCTTTGTTTGCTTGCTTGCGTGTTGGCTGTTTGCTTGCTTGTTTGTTGGTGCGCGTGTCGCTTCCTTTCTTGCTTGCTTGCAAGCTTGCTTGTTTGCTTGCTTGCTGCTTCGCCTGTTTGTTAGTGCGTCTGGTTGTTTGTTCGTTTGTATTCTTGATTATCAGATTGTGTATGACTGTGTGCTGCGATGGCTTGCTGGTTTGCATTCTTGGTTGCGCGCTTGCTTGCTTGCTTTCTTGTGTCTGTTTGTCTGTCAATCTTGCAGCCTGTCTGCTGTTTCTTTGCTTGGGTACGTGCCGTTGATTGTTTTTGGATTGCTGTTGTTTGTTCGTTGCTTGTTTGCTTGATTGTTCTCTTGATCGTTCCCTTGCTTCGTTGGTTCTATTGCTTACTGCTTCTTTGTTTATGTGCTTGATTGTTTTGTTTGCTTGATTGGTTCTGTGTTTTATTGCTTCTTGGTTCATGACTTTCACTCTTTGTATATTTGCTGGCTTGCTGGTTTATTTGCTTCCTTGCCTATTGTTTTGCACTTTGCGCGCGTGTTTGTGTGTGTGTCTGCCTGTACGATTGGACGCATGGTTGCTTCTTTGTTTGTGATGTGGTTTGCCTACACAAGCATATAGTTGTCTTGTTTGCTGTTGGCTTGCTGGTGCGTTTGTTCATGTGTTCCTTCGTTTGCTAGCCGTGTCTTTGTTTGTTTGTCTGTCTGTTGCCTGCGTGTGTGTGTACGTGTGTTTACTTGTTTGTGTGTTTAATCGTTGGTGTTGTTTGTTTGCTTGAGTGTTTGTTTGCTTGTTTGCTTGTTTGGTTGATTGTTTGTGTGCGTGTGCGCGTTTGATTCTTTGTTCGTTTGTTTGTTTGTTTGTTTGTTTGTGTGCTTGATTGGCCGTTTGTTGCGCGTGTGTTTGTGTGTTTGGGTGTCTGATTGTTTGTTTCTGTGTTTGTCGGATTGTTTGTTTGTGTGAGTGATTGATTGTTTGTTAAGCCCGTGTTTGTGTGGTTTTGTTTGTGTGCTTGCTGGGTTGGTTTTTTTGTTTGTTTGTGTGCGTGAATGGCTGCTTTTTGGGCGTGTTTGTGTTTGTTTGGGTGTCTGATGGTTTGTTTGTTTGTTTTTTGGATTGATTGCTTGACTGATTGATTGATTGATTGATTGATTGATTGGTTGACTGATTGATTGACTGAATGATTGAATGACTGATTGATTGACTGACTGTTGGTTTGTGTATTTTTGTGTTTGCTTGTTTGTTCGTTTGTTTGTTTGGTCTCTGCCAGTTTGTTTGTGTTGTTTATGTATGTGTGTGTTTGCCTGTGGTTGTTTGCTTGCTTCCTTGTCTCCTTATTTGTCTGGTTGAATGTCTGTCTGTTTGCTTGTTTGTTTGCTTGGGTGTCTGTTTGTGCGTGCTTGCTTGTTTCTTTGCTTGTTTGTTTGTTTGGTTGGTTGTCTCACTTGGCTAGTGACCAACCCAAACAAAGTGTACACTTTTTGTGCCACCACTAAAAGAAAGGGAGAGCCACCAAGGGGAAAAGTTTAAAGTGTGCCCACTGGCTGGGTGCGTTGTTTGGGTGCGTTGCTTGTTTGCTGTTGCCATGTTTGTTTCGATGTAGGGGTGTGATGCGCGAGTGTGTGCATGCGAACGCGTGTGTGTTGTCTGTCGTGTGACTGTGTGTCTGCGCGTCTGTTTGCCTGTGGGTCTGCGCTGCGCATAGTGGAGTGTGTGTGTGTGTGTGCACGTCTGTGCGTGCGTGCGTACGTGTGTGGAAAAATACGAAATAGAATGGATATAGATTTATACCTAGACCAGTAGAGCCGGCGAGCGGTGGGCGGCAGTTTCAAAAAAACAAGGCGTTCTTGCCTTTCTATTTCTGAATTGAATGTTCTTCTCTTCTTCTTTCCTTTCTTTTCATTGGTTTGTTCTTTGCGTCTTTCTTGTGTTTTTCTTTACTCGTTTCTTTCTTCCGTCCTTCCTTCCTTTATTTCCTTCCATCTTTCTTTCTTTCTCATCTTCCTTCCTTTCTTCTCCTCTCCTCTACTTTCCTTTCCTTTCCTTGCCTTTCCTTCCTTCTGTATCTATGTGTTTCTTTTCTTTGCATTTCATTGTTGTGTTATTTATTCTTTCTTTCCTTGTTTCTCTTCCGGTTTTCCTTCTTTCTTGTTCTTTCCATTTCTTTAACTACTTGCCTATCTATCTATCTATCTATCTGCCTGCCTACCTATCTCTCTATCTGTTTATCTACCTTTCTATCTACCTATCTTTCTCTATCTAACTGTCATCTACCTTTCTATCTCTGTATCTATCTATCTGCCTTTCTATCTAGCTGCCTCTGCACCCAACTGTGCGAATGTGCTGCGCCTGCCACGAAATCTGTACTGGACCTTGCGGAAGTGCTGCGCCTGCGACGAAATCTGCACCTCACCTGGCTAAAGTCCTGCGTCTGCCACGCATTCTGTGCCTTGTCTGCCATACTGCGCCTGACCTTGCGAAAGTGCTGCGCCTGCCAAGAAGTCTGTACCTGACCTTACGAAAGTGCTGCCCCTTCCACGAAACGTGTACCTGCCCTTACATGCCGTGAGCTCTGTACTTGACCTTAGGAAAGTGCTGCGCCAAGCACGAAATCTGCACCCGACTTTTCCTAACCTAACGGAAGCGCTGCGCCTGCCACGAAAGCTGCTGCGAAAGTGCTGCGCCTGCACGAAAGCTGCGCCTTACCTTGCGAAAGTGCTGCGCTTGCCACGAGATCTGGACCTGACCGAACCGAACGCGCTCCGAGATCGCCCCGACCAGGCGTCGCGACCAAGCTAACTTTCGAGCATCCCAAAGCACCAAATCTTTTCATGTTTCTATTCTCGCAGGCGCACTCTTTCCCGCGTCATCTGTCTCAGAGAGCTATAGCTTTCAAGTAGTTGCCGAAACACGAAAGTTCGTATGTATGTGTATATATATATATATACATATGTATGTGTACATATATGTATATATAGTGTACATATATATATATATATGTATATTTCTGTGTTTGTGTTCGTACTTGTGTATTTACTTCTGTATCTGCGTATCTGGATAATTGAATATGTGCGAATATGCGCATCTGCAAAGTGTTTTCGTTTACTGATCTGCGATCGGGTCTGTGCTGTGTATGTCGGCGTCTGCCCCTGTGTCTCCTTCTTTCTCTCTCTATCTGTCCCTTCGTCTGTGTTTTCCTCTCTGTTTCGTTGTTTCTCTGTCTCTGCCTGCTTGTCCGCACGTCTCTGTGCGCATGCCAGCAACAAATACAAAGCACCTGCCTGCGTAAACAATAGCTTGCGTGTTGGACGCCATCAGCGAGCGAAGAATGAGGCCAGCCATGAAGTTTGTACTTTTGCAGATCAGGTGGCCGTAGCCGACATAGACCTCAGCCCACTTGGATTCCGCATCGCCTTCAGTCTCTCAAGCGTCGTCTGTCCAAGTCTAGGGGCTGTTTCACGGGAATCTGCCGTACCTGGCTCAACATTCTCAAGACTTCCAAATGTTCCAATCGTTGCATTTGTTCAAGCGTGTCCAGTGTTTTGGATGTGCAGAACCTGCTCGCCTTTGCCTTAGAATGATTGGCAAATCTTGGGGAATACTGAAAGCGCAGCAAGCTTCTTGTTGGAGTGGTATCATGCCATCGAAGTCGCTCAAATACTCGTAAGTGGAGGGTCCTGCCAATCCACTCAAAGTAGCGAACAAACTCAACTTCTTGTTACTTGCATGAAAAGCAATGTGAGTCTGCCGCCGGCGGTGAGCATCTCTCCTTGAACAGCCATACTCTTCCGTTGCGATGTGCGTAATGAGTACCATTCCATTGCAGAGCCAGCTGGGAAGCTGGTCCGTCCAAAAGGGCCGGTGCCTTTGCAACGGATTTGCGGATGGTTCAGACTACCCGTGGCTTGTTGTCCGTTGCTTGACAGGCCCCGCTTGGGGGTCAAAGGGTTCTGTTTCCGCGGCCACGAGTTGGAATGGAAGAAAGGACCAGATCAAAACAAGTTGAGCTTCTGGAGCAAAAACAAAGTTGCTTGCAGCACTTGGGTTCAATCAATTGAGTCGCTTGGCAAAGCAACAAGTAAACCCATAGCGTGCGCTAAGTATATGTCAATCCTAACATCTAATTCGCCCTGTGGCAGTACATGCAAATGGATATACACAAAAATCAGTGTATATATATACATATGTATTCTTGAACATGACTAAAGAATGAATGAGTGGAAGAATGAATAAATAAATACACCCATATTCATGACTGCATGTGGTATATGTATATGTAATATGTATATATCCTGCGAGGGACTCGGAATCTACATTTAAATCGGTCAACTGCTGTGTTGCAGGACCTCCAGGTTTGAACCCAGTCTCAGCGCCCCGCGGTGTGCTTTGCTCCAGGGGCGTCGGCCAGGAACTTCTCGATCTGCAAGACCTGCAAGCCATGAACACACACACACACTGCATACACACACAAACATATACGCACACACACACTTACACATGGCCATGGGTCAACATCCCGTACCCCCAGTAAACATCCCAATCCCAAATGCGACCATTGGTTTTGACCCACAACCACATCGAAATAGACACATAAACAAACACACTACAGGTCCACACACATATGCAAAGATATACAGACCCATACGCACGTAAACAGGGCACTGATAAAAAAAAGCGTACTTCGTACCAGAAAACACATCCGATTGAGTGTGGCTGCACATGTGAGTGTTAGCAATGTTCGCTATATGTCACCGCGTGTGCTGTCATTGGGTGTTTGGTTGATTGATTGCATGTGTTTGTTTGACTATATGTCTTTTCTTTCAATATGTCTGGCTTTCTGTGTGTCTTTCCATATTTGCTTATTTCGTTTTGTGCTCTTTGTATGTACAATGTATGTACGTCATGTATGTATGTATGCATGTATGCACGTACGTATGTACGTACGTAGTGCAAGGTATGTGTGAAAGGTATGTATGAAAGGTATGTATGGAGTGTATGTATGTATGTATGCATGTCGCTTATGTGTTTTAATGCAATGCAATGTGATGTAATGCAATGTAATGCAGTGTAATGTGGTGTATGTACGTATGCTAGTATATATGTAATGTGTGCATGTGCGTATGTATGTATGTATGTATGTAATGCATGTGTGTAGATAAATATGTATGTAAATATGTAATACATGTGTGCGTATGTATATAGCTTAATGTAATGTATTGTAATGAAAGGTATGCAGTGTATGTAGTGTATGTATGTGTGTATGTATGTATGTATGTATGTGTGGGTATGTGTGTATGTATGTAAGTATGTATGTATGTGTGTATGTAATGTAACGTAATGTATTGTAACAAAGGTATGTATGTAGTGTGTGTGTAGGCATGTAAGTAATGTATGTATGTATCTATCTTTCTCTATGTATGTATGTATGTGTGTATGTGTGTATGTATGTATGTATGTATGTATGTATGTAGGTATGTATGTATGTACATCAGGAGGACGAAAGTTTATGCCTCTTGCTGGTTTCTGCGAAGCCGTATGGAGCGAATTCCAATTCGGTTTTGTGTGGCAGGAGTGGGACGATCAATTATCACCCTTTTGTAAATTTAAAATACTTTAAAGGTTTTGGAGAGTGAAAATTCGACCACGAGTGACCCAGCATCAGCTTGCAGGATTCTAGGGGGAAAGGGTTGTGTTCTCTGAGAAGGCCTGAGAGGCGCAACTTTTGTCCTGGCAGTGTATGTATGTATGTATGTATGGTATGTAGGTAACAAAAGTACTGTACTGTAATGTCATGTAATGTATGCATGTCTGTATTGTATGTATATGTATGTACTGTATGTATGTATGTATGTATGTAAGTATGTATGTATGTATGTATGTATGTATGTGTATATGTAAACACTCAACCGCTCTCCTTTTATGCACCAGCAAGCCGGAAGTTGTCAAATTAATAAAGAAACGCAAGTTCGAGTACTCGACCCAGAGTACCAAGGCCGCCCTGGCCGGCCCATCCTTGGGCCGGTTCTTTTTGAGGGGCCCCGAACATCACTCCCTTCACGCCAAACCGGAAGGAAGTGACGCCCGCCCCGCGCCCCCCAGGCAACTCCGCCAAACCGAAGTTAACCTGGGCCTCGAGCGCCAGAAAATCCAAAGGGAATCCACTCCCAAACACCCCCTTTTTCTCGTCTTTCCACGTCCCCCTGGCCTCCTCTTCTGAGGACGCTCAAGCGTTGGCTGAAATTTTGAAATCTTAAAAACTCCGAGGAACGGTACCGACAACTTCTATGAGACTTTCATCTCATTCACAAGGGCCAAACCCTCATTGAGATAAATGCGAGCTGTGCGTGCAGCTGCCCAACGACCTTGTTGGAGCAGCTTGTCGAAATTCCCATGGTTGGAAAACCAAAAAGTGGCGCCACCTCTGCGCAACGAGTAGGGCCGCAGCCCCAATTCGTGCGAACTCAACTTCAGAAGGCTTTCCTGGAAGCGCTGGCGCCACACATGCGCTTTGGTGACCAGAGGGGAATGGGGTTCACACAGGGCTTTCCATCGCCACAGAAATCGCAAAACGGGGATGACCCCGATTGAAACACTCTCGGCAGCCCCCTGCCGCTTCCCGCCCTTGGTCAATCCCAAGTTTACCACTGCGGGTGTGCGAGTTTCGAAGGCCGAGCAACTCTCCAGTTCTCAAAAGGCCATAAAAGCCAAGCATAACGAGAGAGCAAAAGAGTACCACTTGTTAAACAGGGCATAGCCAACCATGGCTTGTAACATCTTCTCTGTCAGTGGCGGAGCTCGGTTAGGAATTTCATTCGCATGCCAAGCTTTTAAAAGCCGCCAAGATCCATGAAGCGGACCTTTCAGCTTTGGATCGAAATCCTGCAACGATGCCATAGCGCCACACGCGAGCCCACGGCCCTCACCTGAGCTCCACAGGTACTCCAGAAAGTCACTGACCAATGCGTCCATGCGTGCCCTTTCCCTGGGCAACTCCAGCTGGTTGTCCGTTAAAAATTGCAGAAAACGACGTCTGGCCTTGTCGTAACGCAGCCTCTCCCTTCTACATGCTTTGCTTTTTTACCCATGACTTCAAAGTGCCCCTACGAGAGGGGCGATCAGCTGGGTTCTGGGAGGTGTGGACATAGCCCCAAAGAGCTTGATGCCCACTGGCAAGCAAGACAGCATTCATTCGGCATACGGTACGTCTCAATTTTCGACTTGACGAACGCCCTCGGCTCAGGGCATGAAGGACAATTAGGGAATCTGTGAGGTGTAAAAAACGATGTGCACGGAACGGAGCCTTTCTGACTCTCCATTGTAACGTAGTGAGCGCCGCCCGGAGCTCTAAGGCATTGATGTGCTCGCGACCCCCAGTCCATGGCCACCCTGCCACCTCCTACAATCGGGCAGGGACACTGGCGCGCAATCGGTGGTAGCGCGCAGGATCTTCCGTGGTTCCTTGGATCATGATGTCGTCTCCCTTGATTGACACCACCGAGGACAGGCGCGAAACCAATCGCTGTCCCTCTGAGTTGAGCGCACCAAAGGCGGCCGCATCAAAACATGCCGCAAAAGTTCTCCCTTTCCGGGAGTAAGCCGCTGGAGCATGTCCTGAACCCTGAGCTCGGATATCGGATATCACTTAAAGGTCGTAGAGCAAGCACATGACAACCGGCACTGACCAGGAATTTCCCAAAAGTGTATGCCTGAGGCACTCATAAGCAAAACCCTTTTGCTCATTCTTGGGCGCACAGTTCCGGGTGTATCCAGCAGGACATTCCAGAATGACTTCTCTCTCTGTCACGCTTGCCATTCGCAGCGCACCTTTCCGATTTGTCAGGCAATTCTCCTCACGATATTGATACGGGGGGAACCTGCGCTGGTCCTCCTTCCATCGCGAAAGTGTGGCCTCGTCGCACCGATTGAGTCCTGCTGCTGGTTTCCGTCCAGGTTGATCCGAGGGCCTAGCCGTAGTGAAAGTTGGCAGCGGCTTGTGCTTCACACTCTTCCATCCTGGTTCCAAGAACTCCTTCTCGTCGATGAAGCCTGTCAACTGGATCTCCCCGAAGCAGCATCCGAACCAGGAGTCACAGTGACTCCGTCTCACACCACCCAAGAAGGCCAATACAGCCTGGGCCGATGGGCCCAGCATCAATCTTCCATGGCCGATCTCCATAGGCCGCACTCATGACCGCACAGTCAACAGCATCCATAGACGCCACGTTCTCCACCAAGTGGTGTACTTGTGCCCAGGAGAAACACTGCCTGACCAACTCCTCAATACGGGGCACATGCACGAACAAACAACTCCGTTCATCTCGCTGCGCGTTCAGAGACCCCTTGGCAAGGCGGCCCAGCCCCTAGGAGAACCACTCCAGCTTCACTGTGCTGGAGGAACCCATGACCGTTTCCTCATTGACCTCCTCCACATCGAGCGCATGTATGACGGCAGGAAAATTGCTCTCAAGTACCCTGCGGGCACTCTTCTCCTTCTCAACGCTGATGTACCCGCACAGTGGGACTCCTAGCTGTTCACAAGCTACTCGAAGAGCGCCAATGCCGTCGAAGAGCCCTATTGCCAACACCCTGACAAGATCATGTTCTTCAGGAACTTCACTACGAATTCGCGCTCGTTCTGCCGCCAGTCCATACCCGCTGAGCTGACTGTAAAACCTCCCCCACTGGTGGAAGCGTCGCTGGCAGTAACGACCTCGCTGAAGGGTAGCCTGAAATCCATATAGGCCAACGGTAGGAGTGAAACAAATCGGGCAAGCTCCCATTTAACCTCTGCAGGGAGCGGGTGCCTCATCCGCCTAGACAACTTGCCCATCGCCACAATGTGTTCCCACTCTTTGTTGAGCGCACCCAACAAAGGTCTCCTGAACATGGCAGCATAGACAAGGCCTCCGCAGACCACCTGAAGTTCGCGCTGGGTTGCTCGGCCCCGTCGAAGGACTTCCAGACCCAGCATAGCATAGATGACACATTTCTGCAACTTGGGGCGCGCTGTCCCCCTCACACCGTCGATCTATGCACCCTGGACCTCGCCCCTCAACTGACTCGATACCGCCTTTTTCGGGTGGCGTGGCAGCCCGCCTTCCAGGTACTCACTCCCTGGACCAGCAGAGCTGTCCTTTCATCACGGCGTGTCAGCTCATCAAAGTTGTCTAGGTATATGCGAAACAACTGCTTGGAGCTAGTAGGACCCTTATCCTTCCTCAGTTCTTGTTCTCCCATCACGGGAGGAATGTTTCGCACAGCTGCCTGTCGCACTACGTTCCGGTGTATATGTTGTGCAATAGCCACTGAATTTATAAATCCCATAGGCAACACGCGAGAAACCAAATGAACCACCTTTCCCTTTAAGTGCTGCGGGAGCGCCTTGTCCGGGACCATCTTTGCGAAGCCCAAGAACTTCTTCCATTCCTCCGGCACCGAGAAGAGGTAAAAGCATCTAATATCTTCTGAGGATATAGTCAAGACCTCCCCCTCCTCCAAAAAAAGGTAACCATCCCTTGAATCAACGGGAGAGTTGGAGTGTCTCCTACCAGGGGCTTACACTGACAGGTTGTTGAGCGGCACCAAGTTCATGATGAGCCTCATGACTTCATGGGAAGACCCATCCTCCTTTGTAAACAGCTCATCGCAAATAGCCCATTTAGGAGAGGCGCCCCTCCCACATGATGCAAGGCGTCCCCCAAAAATCGCAAAACCCTTGCTGACCAGCCCCTCGCAGACTTCCGCCCAACCAGGGTCGTCAACCAGTACTCGGCGAGGTTTGGGGATGGTCTGCAGTTCTGCGGGAAGGAGAAAGTCCTCAAAGTTGGAAACATACTGCAACACACCTTGCTCGCAAAACTCCTTCAAGTCCAATTGACCCACTTCAGCAGGGAGGGAAGGAGCAATGTTGTCCCACCGGAAACTCTTAGCGACCTTCACGTCAATCGTCTTGGCCTCAAAAAACGTCTTCATTGAAATCCTCGGAATGGTTTCATGCAATAAAGGGCATTCCCTGACCACATCACAGAGCCTTTTGACTGTGCGGACAGATGCCCGCGTCGCCTCGCCCGGGCTGGGTGAACCCACCGTACCGTAGTAGTGGTTCAACCCTCTGCACAACGCCCTAGCTACAGGAGTTTCACCGGCGACTTCGAACAGGGGCAGTGGAAAAATCCCATTTCTGCACCTGGAGGTCTGTGCTTGCTGGTGAGCTTGTTCAAAGCATAGCAGAAGATCGCCAGCTACCCTCGATCTCCGTATAGCGGGACCCTCTACCAGGCCCTCAAGGTGAGGGAACCTCAATTGGGCTCACCCCTTCCCTCGCTCACTTCACAGGAGTCTTCCGGGACGGTCCAAGGCGACTCCCACTCATCATCTGCTCCTGTCCTCCTTGACGACCTTCACGCCTCAACTTCTTTGCAACCTGATCACTTCTTGAGCTCTCCTGAACTTCTTTCCACCTTTCATCATCCTTACTGCTGCTTTCCACGGCTGGCTCCTATCTCCCACACTCTTCGCACTCGCACACACACACACACTATCCACAGGGAGCTCCTTTCATTTCTTCGTCTCCTCCTTTCGCAATTCCTTGTTATACCTTCCTTCACCTTTCTTCCCAGCTTTCCATCCTTTGCCCCGGTCCCCCTCCTTCCCCTTTGTGTGTGTGCGCGATCGTTCCTCTCCTCAAACCTTTGCCTCCTATAATGGGAGCCCTTCAGCCGCGCTGGATATGGGGCTCAGAGGAAGGATTGCAGGGTTAGCCAGAATTTGAAGGCGCTCGAGTTTGCAAGTTATTGGACGGTCAGCCGGCAGATTGAGCTTCTTGGTGGAGATGGGCCTACGTGGCCTCATGGAGGCTGCTCGAAGTGCAAAAGAAGAGGCGAGGCTGCGCCAGGTCACATCGCAGCCGAGCTTTAGCAGCAAAGTGTATGGGCCTCACGGCTCATTGCAGGGCTCATAGTCTGGAAGAGGGGCTGTGGGCACCCCTTCTCCAGGTTGTAGGCGCGTCAAAGCCCCAGCAAAACCCTTTGCGACCCGGGTCAGCCTGGACGGCTCCGAGAGGAGCTCCTCATCAACCATCACCTCTTCGCTTTCACGCGAGTCCAACTCCTCAACCTCACTTGACCTGCCTCTATGTCTCCTCTTCCCCACCTCCATCGCTTTCAATTCTACCTTGCGCCTGAACTCCGGCCTTGAGTCCAAACCAGTGCCACCGAAGAGCGCGTCATATTCCTCACCGCTGAGCTCCTCGCGCCTTCTGCGTTCACGTCCTTCTTGCTGTTCCCTTTTGTCGGTCTCAGGGCTTCTTTCTCCCTGGGCACCTCTCCAGCGTCTCCTCTCTCAGGATCTCCCAGGAGAACTCTCTCCTGCTTCTCCCGGCGCAGGTCCTCCATCTCATCTCTTCCTTCCACCACTGCGGCCTCCAGGTTCGTCATCCAATCTTCTGACCAAGCATCAACCCTCTTGGCCTTCTTCCCGTGCGCCAGGAGCTCATCCACTAGTGAACACGTACCTTCTTCTCCTTCTTGCCGCTGAGCACCCTTAGCAACGCCTCACTCTTAGTCCCATGGACTAGCCCAGCCAAATATACTTCACGTCCTTCGAACTCGCAGCCAATCACCGTCATGGCCAGGACGATCTCCTCTTTCCAGTATAACCCTTTGTGATCACCACCTTGTTGAGGTTCCTGAGGTCCTCCATGGACATGTCCTTGAATTCCTTCTCCTCATATTCACCATCAACATCTCTCCTCCGCGCATCAACTGGTCGGCGCGGGGTCGGCCCCCACGCCTCCAGCTCCTGCTGGCCTTCTCATCACATCGCCCGCACCTGCGGGCCTCCTGAGGCCTCCGGCTTTCGCCCGAGCCCTCTCCTTCTCAACGGGGCAAGTAGTTCTCCCTAAAGTGAGCTTGCTTGATCCGCTTCGTGACCCCCTTGTTCTTGCCAAACCACTTAGGCTGAGCTCCTGCCCAAGGCTGATGGCGCCAGGGCGTTGAAGGCCCAGGTGGCGGCCCAGGTGGCGTCCTTGGCGGCCTCACAGCCGGAGCCGGCGACTCCTCCGGATCCTCACTCGAGGATGTCTCCTTCTTGACCTTGTCCAAGACTGTGTCCTCTGGGGGCAACACAGGTACCTCCTCTGGGGATGCTTCCCTGTGCTTCCTCCGCGGCCTAGCACTGGGAGTGCGGTCTGTCCTCCTCTTATAGTCCCTTGCCCGGGAGCGGCTCTTGCGACTGCCCTTAGTCCTTTTCCTGCTCCTCGACCTGTGCCTCCTCTTTCGGCTCCTTGAGCGATCCTCGCCTTTCTTTGCGGCCTCCTCTGCTTTCTCCTCACTAGCAGCCCCAGGGCTCCCAGCTCTGCCCTCCCTGGCCTGGGAGGTCTCCTCACTCACCGGGATCGCCGCGGCCTGCAAGGCCACGTCCACCACGTCCTGGATCTTCCCCGAGAGCTGCCTGAGCCGCTGCACCAGGGCAGCCTCCCAGGTCACC
>CAUJNA010003440.1:152500-187500 GCA_963377175.1 Effrenium voratum
TTGTCAGGATGCTTTCAAGGACAAGCGCCAGGGTGGTCGGTCGCCGGCCTCGCTCTTATCAAAGTGTGCTGCACTCATCTCTTCCTGCTCTGGCAGTTGAAGATTTCCAAGCGCAAGCCTCGTGGCAAAAAGGAACCACACCCTTGGACAAATCTTGCTCGGATGCTTGCTCCTCTAAGGGTATGTGTCAAACAATGTCCGTTTCGTTTCCCTTTAGAACAATCTGAAAAGGGTACCCTGAAACCACACACAGCCGAAGACACAGCCACAAACACACAAACACACACACACACATCAGACACAATCTACAAGACCACTAGAGGGTGTGGCCATGATGACCCACATGGGACTGTCCCCAATGGTCTCGAAGTGCGGTTGGTTAAGTCCGCAAAAAATCGTTGTACTCTTACTTCATATCTGCTGCCACATATTCCAGGTTTTAGGTCCCCGCCTGCCCACGTGGCAACGTATCCCCCCCCCCTGTGGAGTGGTTGTGGGTCGGGTTGGTTGAGGTTTGGTTGAGGTTTGGTTGAGGTTTGGTCAGCTTCAAGTGGGTGTGGGTCAAAATTAAGCCACCAGGGGACCGCAGGTTTTAGTCTTTGGCTCCATTTACCAGGATTCCATTTTGGGTACCTATTTTTGACCCACAGCCAAGTAAGCTTAGGCTGCGTTTGAAGCTAGCTGCAGGGAGTACAGTCGGGTTTGCCCTCTACATGCCGGGGATGCGCCCAGATGTTGAGTGACACATGTTCTCACAAATCCAAATATCCACAAGCGCTCCCATACACCCCCGAAAAATGTCTCCGCGTTGAGCTCGGTAGGTGCCAAGTGCCAACTAGGCACACTCGGGATGGCTCTCCGATGAAAGGCTTCTTGATGTCGAAAGGCAACACCGGCGGGTGACGCGTGTGACAATGATGCCTGGGTCAATGCTACAAGCACATCGATAGCGATATCGATGTGCCAAAAAGGCTGACTATGAGACAAATACCTGGAAAACGAACCAAAACCTTGCATCATGGCACCCTGCCACACTAAAGCTCTATCCAAAAGAAACCTCGAACAGCACAATAATTCACTAGCCACTTAATTCAGTTCATTGCATGGGGGACACATGAAATCCTTGCGATGATGGGCCTTCAAATGGTGCTGAATCGATTTATATGCGCTCTCATCCAAGTATTTTGTCCTGCCTCTCTATCAACCCTCTATTCATTCTGCAACTCTATACTGTTCATTCTACAATTCCATATAAGTGTTTGCTTGACAGCTGTGGACTTGTGCATGGAATCCAGTACCGACTCCCTGTGGCAAACAATTTTGAGAATTTGCGACCCTTATAATTGGAGCAAAAAGGAAACTGCAGGCGCAATGCCCCACTAGCACAGGACCATTCCTAAGTACAAGCAAAGCTGCGCCCAATGAAAAGCTCCAAATCCTACGCACACCATCCCCAAAATAAAATTTGGTATACAACCACGGGACATATAGAGGGTAGCCATCCCAATATCGCTTTGGTTTGAAGGTAGCTCCGCTCTAAGGAATTACGGACACACCCCAAAGAAAAGGGGTGTCCACCTTTGTGTCAGTCCTGGCACCCGGCTGGTCAAAACTTTCCAAGCAGCCCACCAGCTGAGCACCATTCCCAGGTGACTTGGCGACAATATGTTGACAATCCGGCATTGTTACACCAGGGTGGACTCCTTGCTGTCGGCTGATCGATGTGGGGGGACGAGCTTTCTCAAGACTTTGGGCGCGTAAGTAAGAGAGACAAAAAGAGAGAGAGTGAGAGAGAGAGGAAAAATCTCTCCTGACAAGCAAGCTGAAACCAAAGGAACCATGAACATTGGTTGCGTGCTTGTTGAATCGCCAGGCAGCTCAGCCGCGCAAACAAAAAACCGACACCCAACAATGAAAACATGACAATCGCACCAAACGTTCCTCTCAAAAAGCCTCAAATAGAACTGCCCCTTTGCCCCACTTTGTTTGCAAATGTCCTGACAGAAGCACACAGCAACTCCGCCGCTTCCCCTTTTTGTTCGCAGAAGTCATGTCAGAAGCAAAGGAGTCTTGAATAACTACGCACCACGCTGCCACGAGCAAAACAAGGACTAAGCGGAAACAACTGTGACAGGCTATGTAAAAGTCTGCCCTCAGCAAGTGAACCTGTAACTATAACGCCTTGAACCTCTGATGCGCTCTCTGATGCCTTGAATCCGCGATTGTCCCCTAAATGACTAATGACTTGCGACGCCTCGAACGCATGAGACGCCTCATCGCACTCTGTCTTTGCCTACGTGCTTACGGCTTCGCATCGTCACCCTTCGCATATTCGCCCTTCGCGTCTGTCTCCAAGCTCTCAACTTCTGAATGAGGTGTGGCCAAAAGCATCAGGTGGAACATCGCGGCTGAACCTGCGTCAACCATCAGCTGGCAACGCGTGGCGCAAAGTCAGCTTGACGTCAGCCCAACGTGATTCCTAAGGCTGGTGCCGCTGGCAGCAGGTCACATCAAAGCATGAGCAAGTCACGTACCGGACTTCGTCTCGCATTGGCGTTACAGCAGAACGAAGAAAAGACATGTCCTGCCATCTCAGTGCTGCAAACTCTGGGCACTCTGTCCTACCAGCGCCCCTGAGACTTTAGACCCAGCTTGCCGGGAAGTGGTCAGATCCCTATTTGCCTCTTTGATAGGGATTTCCAAGCATCCTGTCCCACCCCCCACGACCCAAGTTGCGACTACAAGCCCAAACAGCTACCCTGAGTTTCTGGCGTACGCGCACCGCGGCCGCTGATCTGAGCCAGGCCGGAGCCTTCTGCGCCACCCCAGCAGCAGTCATTTGTAGCCCACTCAAGTCAAGGTGCCAACCCCAAAGCCCACGCAGTCCCGCCACCAAGCCCCCATTGCCAATCTTCTCAGCCGGCCGCCCTGTTCCTCAATCAGCTCATCAGACTGCTGACTTCAGCCCAGGCATCATTTGCTCATTGCTCTGGTGGCTCTTTCGGGATCGTCTTGGGGCGAGGCGAGCAGCGCACAGAATTCACATGTTTTCATGATGTCGTGCTGTAGATGTTGATTCGGCAAACGCAATTGTTGCTCTTATTTGGCCAGAGGTCGCACACATCTAAGTGACTTCTCCCGGAGCCCAAAACAACATCTTAGAGGTCTGTCTAGCATTTGCCCAGATAGGAACCCTCGACTTAATTAGATACATGGGGTCCCTTGACGAGACGTGTTGCGCATTCATCCTGTGCAGCTACAAACAATGTAAAAACAAAAACTCGGCCAGCCAAGGTCACATGGCATGGTTGTAGATTGTGAGATAGGGGAAGACGGGCTTCTCGCCTCGAAAGAGGTGGCAACACACGGCACGCCTGACTCGCTGTTCATTCAACAAACACGAGTTGAGCAGTTTTGCGGAAAAGGACGCACCCTTCTCAGCTTGACTGCGATGTTTGAGTTTGTCATGAAACAATGAGCACACTGCTTTTGCGTAGTTCATTTTGAGCGGGAAGCCAATGGAACAAACAGGAAAAACGGACCTGGCACGACTGCCCAGGAAAGTAATCCGGTCTCACCACCATGCCACATTGACATGTGCCTTCTGACTTCGTTTCCACAACCCGGTTTGTTTCCATTCCATGAGTGTTGGAAAGATCCTCGTTCAGATTGCCGGGGTCGTAGTGTTATGCGAAGACCATTGCCAGGCACTGGACCTACAAAGTTTTCCGCGCGTTCAATGTTCAATGTGTGCCAGGAACATGGGTGGGTTCCCGAATGAGGTTGCTACACGGATCGCACGGAACAGTCTCATGGCGAACCTGGCCACCGTCCAACAACTCGCAAAACACAGTAGTCCTGTCTCACGGTCTGCAACAAGGAAAACAATTTGTTTGCACACTGCCAGGACAGCAGGTGGCTTCCCCATTTTCTTCATTTACTGGGAAAATTGAAGAAGGGTTTATTGAGTCTATGAAGATGGGGAAGCTACAGCCTGAAAAATGCCTTGCTGAACGCAAGCACCCTGAAAGTTGTGGCAGCCGTGGCACTGTCTGCGCACTTGTGCTCCGCTCAAGTTGCTCTGAGCGTCGATCTCTGCGAGTGCTCTGCGCTTGTTGCTTTCTGCAAATTGCCCTGCGCAAGTTCTGTGCGCAAGATAGTCTTTGCAAGTTGCTCTTCATAAGCGCGCTGCGCAAGTGTCTTGCGCAAGTTGCTGCGAGCAAGTGCTCTCTGCAAGTTGCTCTGCGCCGATAGCTCATTGCACATTCGTTTGCGCAAGTTACTCTGCGCAAGTGTCTTTGCGCGAGCGCTCTGCGCGAGTTGCTCTGCGAAGGCTGCACGTCGCTCTCCGTGAGTGCTCCCCCCAAGTTTCTTCAGGCAAGTTGCGCTTTCTAGCTGAATCTGCGGGAATGCGCCTCGCGTAGTACTCTCGCACTTTGAAGTTACGAGTTTCCCGCGGACCCAGCGCGAGACCGCGAGACTACAAGCACAGTCGCGGAAGCCACGAGACAACTTCCAAGGACCACCTCGCAAGCAGCAAAGGTGACAAAAATAGCTGGAGACCACGGCCAGAGCGATTCGCCAAGCACAATCCCCGAAATTGATCTGAGGGTCACAAATCGCAACAAGTCCTCTGTTTGTTGACCTCGACCAAACCGACCTCCGCAAAGGGTTGATCCGTGCATGTCAAAATCGGAAGAAAAAAAACACGCCGATCCCCGCAAAGGGTCGCGCGCAGACCGCGGAAATCGTGAAAACTTTGTTTTTGACATCGACCACGCCGATCCCTGAGGGTTGACCTGCGGACAGCAGAAGGCATAAAACATCCTCAGTGTGAGTCTTTTGAGATCGACCAGGCCAATCCCGCCCCCCGCCTCAAAAAACGAGAGCCTTATTCGCGAGCTCTCTCACGCAGCGCGTAAAGAATCTTGACTATAGAAACTTAGCCTTAACCTTCCGAGCCCAAGAGCCCGACCCTTCGCTCCCAAGCTCTTTACCCAAACTATACCTTCCCACACTACTCACCTTCTTGCAAATTCTGTGCAAGTTGCTCTTCGCAAGCAGCTCTTTCTGATTGCTCTGTGCAAGTTGCTCTGCACAAATGGCTCTAAGTAAGTTGATCTACGCAAATGGCTCTGTGCAGCTTGGTGCAAACAAGTGACTCTGTGCAGCTGACTCTGCGGAAATGGCTCTGTGCAAGTTGGTCGAAGGGCTCTGCTTGCAACAACCCTTCGCGAGGCTTTCGGGAAAGCAGCACAAGGAACTAAGGACAAGCAAAAGCTGCCAATGGAAAACACCCTTTGCAAAAAGCCCGACAACAAACCCAAATGCTCTGGAGATTATCAACATGCATGGATTATCCGGCTCTACCCAACCACCAGGCGGGCCATCTAAGCAGAAATCAGCTTTTTGGACAGACGCGGTTCAAGTCTGAGTGTGCTTTTGCTTGATGCCATAAAATAAGCACACATATCCCAAATCGTTGTTTGTACTGGCTTCTCTTGAAAGCCACTCAGAAACCGGTTGCTTCCCGGCTTCCCCAAAGAGATACACGCCGCACACAAAGACGCCTGGGAAACTTCCAACAGAGCGCCTGTGAGAGCCTTGATCTGCGATGCAGATGGCCAGTGATCCACCGGGGAAACCCCCAGCGATTGCTCCTCAGGCGGAAGCGATTCGGGCCCTTCAGACCCAGAGCCACTTCCCCCCCAGACTCCCGTCAACCTAGGCCTCAATCACGGACCCTTCAAAGCATAACCCCCTTCAAGCGTTGAACCACCGCTAAGGCCTTCCTCGGCTCTACCTGGAACAAACACGGCTAGTGGATCTGAAGAGGATCCACTGTGTTGACCAAGGGGTCGCTTGATAGGGTTTCCTAAGAAATGTCTGTGACTCGCTGACCTTTGGAAGTCGTTTGCCGTGATCAAACTTTGTTGTTTTAAAGTTCAACAGCTCAGAGCTCAGCATGCAATTGCAAATCGATTTCAAGCAAGAAAACTCATGGCGAAAACCACAGCCTTCACAGCTCGTGAGGTGGCGTGAGGCGACCACCCCCAAGCAATTAGCCACTATATATATGGACAATGTATCTGCAAAGTCGGACATTAGCGGATGGCTCAAAGCATGAACCAATGGGCTCAAAGGCTTACTGACCCTGGACGCATCCGTCCTATCTGCTTGGCTCGGGTGGTTGCTCAGTCAAGGAGAATGTCTTTTTTTCGAAGGTTATCAATCTACTTCGCTGGGCCTTGTCGCAAATCCCATCTGGCTCATAAGCCAGCTCCTTAATCGCTTGAGTCATTCATGGTGTCCCCTTCATTGCAAAGCAACACCTACATGTGCCTTCTGGGTCAAGAACCCCCTTCCAAAGAAAAGGAACTCATCCCCTCCAAACAAAACGAACCATGACAGTCAACACAAAGTTATCTCCAAACAAAAGAAGCAAGTTGTTTCTCGGGAAACTCCCTCCTACAGCAAGAAAATCACTCAAAAGTTGTTGTGAACGGGAACCCCAGGAACAAGTCGGTTCTGTAAAGCGTATCAAGAAAGCTACTTTCCAGAAGAGAGGGTTCCAAAGGGAAACGCCGACCACGAATCTAACAAACGATGCACACCCCGATCCCACCAAGCTGCGTAGATCGGGCTGAGCCTACGAAGCTCCTTAGCCAGGAAGGCGGCCAAATCGCCGTCCTGGCGACATCTTGCACCAGTCAGAGATTCTGTGGATGGACGAAATCCTGCACCAATTTGAAGCCATGGGAAACCCTTTGTGTGTTGGTATTGACAGGGGAATCATCATTCTAGGAATTCTTAGGTAGTGCAGGATTTCGTCCACCCACAGTAGTTCACCGTTCACAGAGCTTCGTTGTTTGAGGGATTGCAGCTTGGTTAAATGAAAAACAACGAGGAAATCCCAAATGGAGGACCCCCTGACATGGCTGGCTTCCCTTTGGCTTCAACTAAAGGCCCCTTCAAAGAAGACGCACCCGCTCGGGGAGCGTGTGAATTGGGGTAAGGGGCAACATATTTACACATCCACTTACAAATACAAACCTCTCCCAGGAAAGAAATTGGCTTGATACCCCTCACAATCCCATTTTTGTTGTTGAACGGCCCTGAGAGGAAAGGGATGATTGGCAAGGGGGTCACTGTGGGACCTTTGACCACCTGAAAGCCAAGGGGTCAAAACTCCCATAACAGCCACCGCCAACATGGTTTTTTTCCCGTTGGCTTCCCAAAATGGGGTAGCTTCTCAAGACAACTTCGCACCCAAAGAGCTTTGAGTTCCCGTGCACTTCCAACTTCCGCCTTCTTCTGCGCCCAAGCCGGCTCCAGGCAGTCTCCGAAACTCTTGTTGGGCTCCTGGCACACCGCAACGGGTTCTGAATCCAACGCCGATGCAACCAACACGTTGCTTAACCGGCCGATTGAGCTGAGTAGCTAGCGTTCGAAATCGCCACAACTACATATCCAGCTAACTAGCTAACTAGCTGGCAAACTTGTCATACAAGCACAAATACACACGCACATACAACACGTACAAGCATACACAAGCATACACAAGCATACACAAGCATACACAGGCATACATAGGCATACAACACCATACACTCAACCACACAACAAACAAGAAGCATGCGGTATCTATACAAATGTAGGTATCCGTATACACATATATGTAAATATATTCACATCCGCTCTCTCTCTCTCTCACGCGTGCACACGAGCGCACGTACCAGATATCCTTGGATTTGCGTTGCCGTCAGGTTCTTTGATGTCCATGCGGCCGGAACCCTTGCCTGCTAGCGACTGGTCCCCTTAACGGTCTGTTCTAAGGCTCAGTTCATTGCAATAAGATAACTTGTATGAATGTCGGGTTGGCAAACATAGAGTGCGGGCTCCATTGACATCGTGCTGTCTTTTAAACGCGATCCAACAAGTGGTCCGTACTTTTGACCGAGGGCAAAACAAGTAACCCAGTGTCTCGAATCCTATATATTTGGTAGCTATTGGAGCCACTAAACACTAAAGGACCATGTTGAAGGGTTACCTACTATAGTGGCTAAGCATTTTGCGATACAAAACAAAATAAATCACTAAGACATATTATATGTTAATAATAATAACAAACATATCCCACCTTCAACTGCTTTACGCTTTGGCTCACTTAGGACAACCACGCGAGATGGAGAGAAACATAAAGGCACCAATTCCAAAGTGAAGGGCCTTCATCAGTTCGACCCCCGAATCGGTGAGCTCCCGATAAAACAGGAAGACTGATCCTGCCAGTGTGCAACAGAGAGGACTCATCTTCAGTAAGCCGAGATGTGCAAAGTACAGAACTTCTGCAAAGGGCGAACATTCAAGCGCTCACTCGATTGATCACATGAGACACATGCATAAAACTGTCCGAATGCATCCGAATGTAGCAATTGCTTTGTTCCCAGGCCAGCAGCTGAGAGCAATGCGACATCGTAGGGCAACAAAACGGCGAGCCATGAATGGGTCAAATTTAAAGTTAACTGTTACCCCCCTTCCCAATGTACTCAAAAAGCAAGAAGCAATATTCCTGATTTGTGGTAGCCGAAATCAATCGGCCACTTTGGTTTGGTCCGTGAAAGGAACATCTCGGATCGGACAGGAAGCCGCCTGAAGAGCCAGCGGAAGCAAAGGGATGTTCAGCGCATTTCCGATGGCCGTGACTCGGTGAAAGTTCCTGTCAGAACGGCCAAGGCAAAATTCAATTGGGTGTGAGGGTGCCCTTTTCGAGATTGGCTTTCAGGGAACCCCAAAGGAAACTGAGACTTCCCCGAAGAGCAGAACTAAGGGAGTTCCCGATCTTTCCATTACTTCTACGGAAACCTCCCTGGTGTATCCTGAGGGTTCCATGAATGGCAGATACTATCGAGCACTTGGCAGGCTGTCTGTTCCAAAGGGGTGCCCAGAAAGAAACAGTCAACAAAGTCAACGTGTCCCGAGTTTCTGAGCCTCAAACGGATTCTCGTGCTCGTCGCCCCTGTTTGAGGAGTTCCCGACCACACCACCCTCAAAGTAACCAACAAAATAGCCAGATGTTTTGATTAGGGAAGCGCTACGTACAGTACAAGGAGCTGTATGAAGGACACCCAAGTGAGAAACAACTGACATTCTGTCGAATTGTTTGCTGAAGTGGGGAGAGCCACAACCTGGACTACTCACTTTCATAGCACGGGTAAACACGAGTAACTGCTCAATCTGACCATGTCGGGGGCAACGCGTGGCATGTACCACACACATATACAAACTCGAGCATAACAAGCCAGCTGACCGCCTCTGGACAGCAATGGATTGAGCACTCTGGGAAAGTCAAAACAACCCACCACCCACCCTCAAAAGGGGGAAAAGGAGGACGCATTCTGGCAAAGACTTCAGGGCACAAGGGACATCGCAGTTCACCATCCTCCAACTCCATTTTAGAAGAGGTGGGGATGATCTTGTTTGTCTCCTTGTAACCTAGCTTTGCATTCTCCGAAACGCCGCAACACGTAAAACTGATTCACCAGCCTGATTTCAGGCAGCCTTTTGACAGGAACCTTCATGGGAAACCTCATGTTACATGTGATCCGGGGCCAAAAAAAACGTGCAGAAGAATGCCCGTGCTTTTTCCTTGCAAGCTTCAGGACTGCAAGGAGCTCTTGGCTCTGAGGGGTGCTTAGCTTAAGCCAAGTGAGGGCTCCCTGCTGTACCGCAAGTCGCTTTTCAACGTGGGCTATGCTCCCCGATTTCAGGTCGCCTGAACTGGCCAACTGAATAAATAACCGTTTAAACGAGTCTGGTGAAATTCAAACAATGACCCATTCCATTTAGGTTTTGTGTGAAGGGATTGACAATTATAGGCTACTTAGCACCCAGCTGACATGTTTTGAGGAAATCGAATGCAAAGTCCGACCAACCTCCCAGAGCCCAAAGGGTCTGGAAAATATGTCCCGGCAAAACACATAGTCCAAAACATTGTACAGCTGTGGCCCAAACAGGTCGCGTTCAATGTAAGAAACAGGGGAGTTACTTTTCTAAGGGACGTTCGGACATGCCTTGTTTTGATTGCAAACCCTTTCAGTGGGTTCAGATCATTGTGGCAAATCACCCTTTCTGTGATACCAAATCGTAGATTTATCACAACGGGGCGTCGGTTGGTATCACAGAAAGCGGCCCTAAACCCTGCTTTGGGGATGTTGTGTCAAAACAAGTGGTGCCCCCCCACCCCCGGCCAAAAAAAAAAACATGGTTGCCCCTGGGGTTAAAGCACCCTCACGCAAAACACAAACTTGCCACCGGACAAAAGCCGATGCCTCAAGGAGCTCAGCAGGAGCTGCGGATCGAACCCCTTCACGGCCTAAGAGAGCGGCTTGGGTCGCATCGGCGCAAAGTGAAGGCATCAAAAACAAACACATGACATCACCGTTTCTTGCTTAGGGAGAGGCGAGAAGGGGACCGTTCAGTATTCCAGGGGGAGGATTACACTGATCAAAGATATGACTAGGAGTGAACAACAGAAAGCCATCTCAATAAATGGCATGATCAAGCGGCTTGCAATCAACAGAGAAAGTTGGATAGCGGGACCAAAGAAGCTTCTTCACGTGCCACTCGTGATGCTAGCAATAGGCAATTCACATTGGATCAAGTGGGCAGCGGCGGGAATCGGGAAAGGTATTCTTGGGGAAGACCTCCATCATGAGAGTCGAGAGCAAAACAAAGTAACCGTGACACATTGTTTGCTTAGGCTGGTCGAGTTGATCAACAAGCAAACGCATTAAAACAACTCATATCAAACATGTTGAGACAACTCACAATATGTGGTTGCTGGTCAGTTCTTCAGAATGATGATGATGATGCTGATGGTGGTGGTGGTGCTGGTGGTGCGGTCATTATGGTGGTGAAGATAACTGTGGTGGTTATCATAGTGGTGAGGACGATGGCCATGACGATGACGTTGTTGTTGATGATGGCGGTATTGTGGTTGAGAAGGGATTCCCTGTTTTCCCCCAAGCCCATCCCTTGGGTAGATTCCAAAAAACGGTAACAAACATTAAACGATGTTCTGCTCTTTGCCAGCCAAGAGGAGAAGCTGGGAAGGACAGAGGGAACTGGCACAGTCTCCGAAAAGAGGGAAAGGAATACACACAGACACATACAAGAACAAGCACTAGTGATAACAAAGACACAACTGATGCTCAAACACCAGAACCAAAACAAAAATATAACACAACGTGCATATCACCAGTATTGCATTTGCGAATCTATATGAGAAACAATTGCACGAGACAGCACGTGCACCTGCCTAATCGTGGAAACAAGCACGACGCCAACACAAGTTGTAGCGACAGCAGTCACTATCAAAACAATGGAACAACCACGATTGACATACAAAGCCCAACAACCAGCTCTGAACGCACGCGGAAACTAAGCATACCTTCGTGCATGCCAAACAGCAAGCGTGCAGATACATGCTAGCAGTCCCTGGAATGCTGAGTTTCCGTCGATAAAGCTGGAATTGCCCTTAGTAAAGTCGCTACAATCAAATGTGTTGACGATGGCCTCTATTGAACCCAAGTCAGGTCTGCCATCGCTTGCCTTCAAGCGGTGAGATCGCCTGATAATTGGTTTAAACAACTGAAAGCACAGGTGGTGTACTGAAAGACAATTGGTGCCATGCATTTGTTTGTATAAGTAATTGAAGAACGGCTGACACAGCCAATATGCGCCAACAACTAGGGAACACTCGCAAAACAGTGGCTCCGTTTCAGGTTGGATTTTTGACATCCAGAAAAGGGTCCGGAGGTTTAACACATATGGGGGCATCTGGTGTTGGTTTGTTTCAGAGGGGGCACCAACATGGAAACCAAAGACAATGCTAGCGTCTCTGTCTGGGTATGTGTCCAAAATAGTGGTTGTCCTGTTGGTTTCCCTGTAAAGCAACCTGAAAAGGTGTACCCAAAACACACACACACATGCACTACACACCCATTTGCAAGCGAACCTGGACCGATACGACCAAGCGGCGCTGCAAAGGTTGTGGATGCTTGCCGCTTCAAAGGGCTCCATCTCTGTCGCCAGGGCGGCTTCAAACTTGCTAAGGCTGTTGGCCTGAGATTCAGCTGAGAGAGGGGTCAGAAATATGTTCGCCTTCAAACATCAATGGGATTAATTTTAAAATGGACCCAGTAGTTCTGATTGGTTGCCAGAAACGGACCTGTAAAGACCACTCTGTGAGGCATTTGATCCCAGAAACGCCATGAAGTACTGTGCCGGTGAAGGCCTGATGGCATGTATCCCTGCAGCGGTACCCCTGGAGATGTGCCCCACATCACTGCAAAGTTACCTATTTGACAGACGCCAACCATGTATGTATAGCTGTAACAAAATGGTTGTGTTGTATATTATATCAATATGAAAATAGTATGTACGTGTATGGCCAACACAGTGCCTAGGTATTGGAGTACACCCTCACCGGTACATAACCAAAGTCCTTGAGAACTGAGGCCTCTGGAAACATGTCTAAGCTCCTGCCCGATGGTTTCCTTTGGGGGCATCAACAAATGAACCAGGGCCCTCTGGGATATCCGGCATGCTCTGAAACAGGAGCCGCACTACTTCCAAACGTGAGCCTGGCAGATTCTTTTCATCTCACAACCACACTGCAATGTCATACTGTTGCCATGTTGCATGGTTGCTGTAAATCCTTGCTCAACTGCGAGTTGCCCAGTGGTTCCATGTGGCCGGTACAGGGCAAGCGCTTTTCTTTGGTGGGGCATGGTTGACAAGGAGAGGCAACTGGTTGGAATCAAGTTGAGAAGGGGGCCTCTCGCAACTGATTCCTTATCATTAGGTTGCTTGTCATGGGCGGCTCACCAAAGCAACCATACTCTGGGTGGACAAGATCCTGCACCAGTTGGTAGGTGGCTTCTCTCAGTATTCATAGGGTTTCCGATTTTGTCCATCCAGAGTATTTTGTCCATTCAGAGTATGACCTGAAACGAATGGAGATCGCCATGGAGGGTGACTAACAACGGTCATCAAGCTAGCTCCTACATCTCAGCTTCTGAAAAGTGCCGTCTCTAACTTCACTCCAATCATAGCTGACACCTGGCCCGAGCTTTGACACAAGCGGTGTCCACGTCACAAACGCTCTGGAATCCTCTTGGCGTTTGCGTCGATTCCGTTGTTTTCTGACACATCCCTAGAAGACTTCGAGGACCCCCTCTACAAAGGCCCCAGCTGTCCACTTGCTGTGCAGTGCAACTCTTCCCCGTGGCTGGCTCAACCGCCAACGGGGAAAGGGATTTAGTTGATTTTCGTCCATCGAAATCAAGGGACCTCCCAAACGGCTCATTTCCCTTGAAATCTCGATTCAATCACCCTTTTGCGGAAACCCCCAAAAAGACACTCCCAAGTAGAGCCTGGCAATCTGACAAGTTCCATATAGTAGCCCTCTTGGCACCTTTGCTGCCACCCACCCGGAATCGCTGATCTGCAGAGCGGAGCGCTGTCGTTGCGGCTATGACGCCTCAGACTTGCGGCAGTCACAGAACTCTTTCAAAAAACAAAATCGAACAATGTCTGGGGGGATGCATTGAAACTGCCACTGTTGGAGGTCCAAGCACAAAAAATGACGACCCCTGCCGTTTGATCAGAATGCGACATGGATGTAGAAATATCGCTGTACAAGAGGAGTGGGCGGGTTACGTTGGTACTTTAACCCGGCTCAAAGAAAGTGGACGTACAACCCTATTTCCCACAATCAAGCTCTGCGTCTCTGAAACTGCATCAGCTTTAAAAAAGGAGGCCGTCACAAGAATCTGAGGCAAGTTTCTCTTCAATCCGAAACTTCCATTATCAATATTTGCCTGCATGGTAAATACATGTACACGAAATGAAAGAATAACCTACCCGTGTTTCCATGAAGCATTCCGGACAAACAGAGCCACCCTTGAATTCTGATCCTGGCTTCCAAATTGAAGACCTTAGGCATCGCTGCCCGGCTTTGTCCCCAAGCACTGCAGCACGGACCGCGGAAAGCGAGATGTGCAAATGATGCAGAGGGCTTGCAGCTTCGACCCGTGTCCCAAATATCAATCCCTGATATGTCTTTCAAGGAAAAATCACGGTCAAGCCTGAGGTCAGTAAGAAGCCAAGATAAGGGATGAAAACAGCCGCCAAAAAGTGGGGACACAGGGCCCGATAAACGTCTAGGCGGGTCGAACAGCCCTCACCCCATATTTGTGGCATGCATATATATATATATATGCTTGCGCCTCTTGGCAAACAAAGTGAGCCAACCTATGTTTCGTGCGCCTGCTTGTCAACAAAAAGTAGTCTGCGTCCAAACACGGTAAGTATCGGCTACTGCTGGCTGCACAGCATGTGCGTATAGGTTTCCCCGCAATGGGGTTCAATGTCATTGACTATGTGCATGTGCAAACGGGGCTTTCTGGAAACGTTGGCCCTTTGCTGACGGCCGGCTTTTCTCTGAGCTGCCTTTCAGAACTGTCTAAGGGGCTCTTCAATTTGAGACGCAGCTGAATAAGCTATATAGTCTTGGAGTATCATCGGGCAGCCAAAAGTGACTGCACTCCCTCATAGTCAACGTCCACCTAACTTACAAACAAGCAAAACCGAGAGGCCAAGCTGGAGAGCAAAAACCTATGCTACCCTTCCCAACGCAACGAGCGGCTCCAACCGCAACACGAGGGACGATGTCGCAGAGTGGGCCCAGGTGTTCAGCACGTGGACGTCCATTACCCCACAACGTCAACAATTGGTACAGCGCCCACAAATTAACACCCGATCTTCCAAATAGTTAAGTTGTATTTTGTGATACCTCCGGAGCCAATGGGCCTCGCCTTGACTGTGTCACGTGCCATTTCGACCCCATCCCACGCAAGTGGATACAATACTGTTCCCAACCCTTTTCTCATGTTTTGGCTATTCCATCGAAATAGCAAGACCCACAATTTTGGGTTTCCTTTTGGGTTTCCTTGAACCAACCTGAAACTCACCTGAAAAGGGTACCGAGCCTGCAAAAAACAAGCCACACCTATGACCCCAACTGGGCGAGCGGCTGGGCTTGGCCAAAATTTCAGAGATGGCTGGGCCGTTGCTGATATAGGCCAGCCCAAAGTGCTGCGCCATGCTTTGGCCCTCTGGTGGGCCCACCTGGGCTTGCTGGGCTGGGTCCATTGGTTTCTCGGGTTGGTCCATCATGGTCAACCCCTTTTTGGGCGGCAAAGGAAAATCATAAGAGCAAACAGCCCATGTTGAGTTTCCCCGTGAGAATCACCCTTTTCCAAGAAGCAAGCTGGGCCACATGTATGAGTCTAGTCAGCGAACTAGCCAATTGCACCACTTGCACGACCATTCTTTGCTCCGGTCCTCGCTTCCTTGGGGGGTTGGTAGGTGGGGCAAAGAATTTGAGATAGGCCTCCGCTGGGAGGGGATGGATGGGGGGAGGAGTGTTCTCGTATGAAAACGGGGACACCCCGATGCAACAACGACCCTTGAAGGGCTGAAAGAGGCTGTGGCCGAGCCCAAGTTGCAGACCATATTTTAGGGAAGAATTGTCCACACTCTGAAAGCCAAAGCTCAGGACAGAAATGCTGAAATTCGGACTGATCCTACTGCAAAAGAGACGTCTGGTACTCTATCAATGAGGAGAATCTGTCGCATGCACGAGTAGGAGCTCAACAAATTGGAGATTGTCCTGCAAACATCTACAAAGTTGCTCAACATGCTTCGGTGCCCAAGCCATGGCCATCTTCAAGTCTGTGGCGTGCCGCTATGTCAATGCCCGCCAGGCGTCCAGTTTGACGCATGACTGCGTTGATAGCCGGCGAGTAACTACCTCATTACAACTTTAGCAAGTACCCAAATGTAATTCCTTACTTGGCTGGAAGATTAATTTGACCACTGCTTTGCTAGGCCGACTTTGCTGGCAAGCAAACGAGCTGACGGGGCTATCTACAATCAGCAGTTCGCAAATTGGCATTATTTAGCTACGTAACAAAACCAAACCACTCAAACCCCCGAGTTGTCAAGGAAGCCACCTAAAGACCACACCTAGGGACATGAACACCTCGTTGGCTGACGATCTGAATTCCGGTTGGCATTGAACAACTAATTTGAAATATGTGTGTGGGTAGTGTTGAAGATACCCTTCTCACCTCGGCATATACGGACACCAACATGAACACCCCCCATGTCGGGGTCTCCCTGTTTGGATACATCCATACATGTGACACTCACTCATGTGTTTTGTCAGCCCAAGTCACCATGGAGATGCTGAAGCCCTGCTGCTGCAAGCAATGGCCAGCTGCCAAATAGTGTCGTACAGCTCCTTGGCAAAGAGGTCGAAGCAGTTTGACAGTCATAAAAAAACAATGTGCACTCAAAAAACAAGTAAACCAGCCACACCCAAATTTGCCAACAAAGAGCATACATGTGTGTGTGTGTGTGTGTCAGTGTCTGTGTCAGTGTCAGTGTCTGTGTCTGTGTCTGTGTCTGTGTCTGTGTTTGTGTGTGACTGTGCTTACGTGTTTGTGCTCGTGTATTTGTGTGTGTGTGTGTGTGTTCGTCTGTGTGTGTGTGTGTTTGTCTGTGTGTGTGGTTGTTTGTGTTTGTGCTTCTGTATGTGTGTCCGTGTGTTTGTCTGCGTGTTTGTGTGTGCATGCGTGCGTGCGTGCGTGCGTGCGTGGGTGTGGGTGTGGGTGTGGGTGTGGGTGTGGGTGTGGGTGTGGGTATGTGTGTGTGTGGGTGTGTGTGTGTGTGTGCGTGTGTGTTTCTATCTGTCTCTGTGTGTATGTGCACGTTTCTGTTTGGTTGTGTCTGTGTGGGTGCGTGTGTGTGTGTGCATGTGTGTGTGTGTGTGCGTGTGTGTTGGTGTTTGTGTATTTGTCTAAGCGTGTGGGCGAATGTTTGTGCATGTGTGTGTGTGTGGGTGTGCGTGTGCGTGTGCGCGTGCGTGTGGGGCATGTGCGTGTGCGTGTGCATGTGCGCGTGTGTGCGTGTGTGCGTGTGTGTGTGTGTGGTGTGTGTGTGGTGTGTGGTGTGTGGTGTGTGTGTGTGTGTGTGTGTGTGTGTGTGTGTGTGTGTGTGTGTGTGTGTGTGTGTGTGTGTGTGTGTGTGTGTGTGTGTGTGTGTGTGTGTGTGTGTGTGTTGTGTGTTTGTGTGTGTGTGTGTGTGTGTGTGTGTGTGTGTGTGTGTGTGTGTGTGTGTGTGTGTGTGTGTGTGTGTGTGTGTGTGTGTGTGTGTGTGTGTGTGTGTGTGTGTGTGTGTGTGTGTGTGTGTGTGTGTGTGTGTGTGTGTGTGTGTGTGTGTGTGTGTGTGTGTGCGTGTGTGCGTGTGTGCGTGTGCGCGTGTGCGTGTGCGTGTGCGTGTGCATGTGCGTGTGTGCGTGCGTGCTGCGTGTGTGCGTGTGTGCGTGCGTGCGTGCGTGCATGTGTGCGTGTGTGCGTGTGTGCGCGTGTGTGTGCGTGTGTGGGTGAGTGTGTGCGTGTGTGCGTGTGTGCGTGTGGGCGTGTGCGTGAGTGGGTGTGTGTGTGTGTATGTGTGTCTGTGTGTGTGCCTAAATCTCAAAATCGGGACACGCTTCGGATTGCTTTTGCTCCAACTTGGCGGCCCTCAACTAAGGATCGCGCAAAGACGGTATTTGCCAGGCTGCTTTTGGTGACTTTGATCTGATGATGGACAGTACACAACCCTTCGCAGGAGCTTGATGGGGATCTATCTGGGGAACAAAAGTGCTGAAACCTGAATTTGTTTCAGCGTCTCCTGTTCAGGTTTCGTGGACCGAACAAGACAATTGCAAGTCTTGTTCAAAAGGGTTCCTCCGGAAGCCAAGACACCCTAGGCGAAGGCAAATATGCGACTGAGTTTTGTCTCCCGTGAGACAAAAGGCTTAACATCCCAACATATGTCTTGAGTTTTTTGGGGGGATCCATCCAGGCTGTGCCGTCGAATGAGTCCAAGGGAGAGCCGCACACTTCACCATGGAGCCCCGTGCACAAGGTGTTGGGGAATTCGGAACGATCCATGTATCTGCAAATGTTACAATACTTACAAAACCTGCACTAAGGGATGCCCAAGCCCTTCATGGTGAGCTCGTGTTACTCCCAGGTAAGCTCGTTTTACCCCCAGGTATGCTTCTTGAGCCTTCTTTGGCGCCAAGCCAAAGCCGACAAAAACATGTTCGTCCTGAAATGTGCGAATCAAACCTGTTGCGGGGACGTATGAGACATGATGTCGTGCCCCACCTCCTTCAGGCTCTGTTCTCCAACCATCAACCATTGGTCAACCATCCGGCCCTCAAGCCGTGGCTTCGCGACCTCAGGCGACAAAACCTGTGGACGCCCTAGCATCTCGGAAGGCGTCTCAACGAGAAGCAACATCCAAATCACACCAAACAAACAGCTTGATGTGCGGATGGCATTCGCCGCTTCAGCCCCCTCCAGGCCCGTCCCCGGCCCGATGCACTCCTGGTGTACTCTCGAAGATGATCATGACACGCCGCGACTCCTTACCTGACATGCCTGACGCCCGCGCCAAGGTTTTCTCCCCATGGCCAAAAGCCTTGGAAATCGAAGCCTGGGGCCTTGACCACCTCACCATGAGACATCCCCAAGCAAGTACCTGCGTAGAAGTGAGTGCACCTTAACCGAAAAGGACAACGGATGGTTGCCTACTATATCGGTACCTGGGCTCCTATTGGCCTGCTGCTCCAACTGTGAAAACAAACCCAGACCCAGCAATTGCTATCACAAAGTGGGTGCTTCTCAAGATGCGGGTCCACTAAAATAGTTACACTAGTCTGCTCGTAGGTTCCCTTTTCCAACCACAAGGGCCCCACTATATTCAGAAACTCCCATTTGGCAATTCGCTCATCAACTGTTGCGAATACCAGTAACATCTCTATCATCCAGGTGGATCCACCGAGCAAGCCCCATCCTGGCAGGAAGCAATGAAGCAATGGCTCCACGATGCATCTTGCCTTGAGCACCTATACCAACAGACCGCATGGGTTCTGTGCCTTCTGCTCTCATCATCATCCATTGCCCTTGACGCCCAATTGACGCACTTGTTTGTCTGAGCACAAACACAGGATGGAAAACCCAAAACAAATTCATAATCAAGGATCTTATCCGCGCGCATTTGACACGCCGGCGCCATGTGCACACAAACAAGCCAGCCTTCGAGGAAAGGCGCCCTCATTGTACGCTAAAGTGGTTGTTGTGATCAATGTCAGAAATGAAGCCGGAATCTAAAGCTGGAAAGGGTCAGGTCAGACAACACAAGGCTCAAGGGGAGAAATCGTGACACTCCAAGCAACTTTGAGCCACTGGTGCCTGGCCAGTCAAACCCGCATCTGTCGACATCCATGAGCCGCTCAACGGGTTTGGGGAGGCAGCAACACACGGATGCGCAACTGCCGTCTCCTCCAAATCACTGGGAAATCAAAATTTGTCTGTCCTGTTTGGGCCTTTAAAGTAAAGTAGTCTTTTTGAGGGATCCCTCAACTGTTCAAAATTTTGGTTTTGAAGGAGTCAGACCATGCGCTACCGCGGAGATCGGTCTTGTAACATCAAAGCGAGCGTTTGACCTTGGAGACAATCATGTCTTGATTGAGCTAAGCACAACATCTCGCAGTTCTTCACTATGCTTCAAGGGGCTATGGGAAAACCAACATCAACATGCATCATAATTATTCCACATGCGCAGGGGCCATGAGAGAAAGGAAGCTCTCTTGTTTGAAGGAAAACCCGCCGCCTGTACTGATACCAATCAAACAAGAAATAGACTCATAGGCGAACAAACAAACATACTAACAAGCAAATCAAAACAACAGCAACAATCAGGCAACAAACGAACAACACACAAACAAACAACACACAACAAACAAACAGAAGCAAGCACACGAAAGAAAGACAGACAAATAGACAGAGACAAAGATAGAAAACAAAAAGAAATAGATAAATGAAGAAATGCACAAATAAAGAACAAACGGAACAAATACAGAAAGAGAAAAAGAAATAAACAAAGGCAGAAACACACAAAGACACGGCCACACAACTAACCAAACACACAAATAAACAAGCACACGCAACAAACAAATACACATACAAACAAACAAGCACACAAACAACCCGCCGGGTCGGAAACCGCCCGTGGCGGCGTGGCTTCGAAGACATTGTTCTTGCTCAGCAAGTAGACAAAAACATTGGAAATGACCAGTCATGGAAAGCAAAACTCTGCACGTTACGCCTTCCATCGCAGTGGGGAATGCAAGAATCAACCGCTATTTATAGTGTTTTCGAGGAAAAACACAATTTTACACCTCTCAGAACGCGTCTGTTGTGAGACACTTTTTTTAACAAGCATCTTCTTCCACAGGCCGGCACTCTCAGATCATGCGCTCTCAGCTCATGTTTTTTCAAGCGCTTTTCCTGAGCTTGTCCAGCGTCTTGGCAGTCGCCACGCAGAGGTCTTTTCCTTTCTGCAAGTGGCGCCATTGGTATGCCCGCATGTACAGCCAAAAGTTTTGATTGGCACATTGAACAAGTCATTTCTGCGAAGAAAAGTCTCTTATTGGCGCAGTGCCTTTACATGTTTGAAGCCCATGGCCTGGTGAAAGTCATCGATTTCCGTGATGGGACACAGAAAAAAACGTCCGAACTGCCCACAGGGTCGCAGGTATGTTGTCCGCGGCCCAGCCCCGAAGACGAAGCAGTATGATCAGGGCCAGAGATTCAACGGCCATGGCGTATGTCATGAAGGGCGGACTCAACAAGTAGGGTTTCTGAGCCTCAAAAACATGTCCAACGGATAAAAAACATCGCCTGTGTCAAACAAAAAGTTCAGGGTCGGAGGCTAAGTAACATTTCCAACGGATAAAACCATTCCCCCCCCCCCACCCCCCCGCCGAGCATTTTCGCAACGCCTACACGGGCATTTGTTGGTCCGCTGGCACAAACAAGCAACCGAAAAGCCACAAAACAAACGAACAAACAAATCAGCAAAGCAAACAAACACAAGCAATGAAACCACACAAACAAACGAATCAGTCAGTACACACACAGAAATCAAACAAACAATCAAAAAGCAAACACACAAACACACCAACAAACAAACAAAGCAAAAAAGAAAGAACAAAAGAAAGAAACAAACACACAAACAAACAACAGAAGCAAACATACTAGAGAAAGACAGACGGACAGAAAGATTAAACAAAAATGCAGAAAGACATAAATATAGAAATAACAACAACAAACAAGAAAGAAATAACGAAGGAAAGCAAGAAAGAAAGAAAACAAGAAACACACAAATATATACACACAAACACAAACAACAAACCGCTCCAGAGAGTACGACGGCAACCAGCGTCGGTCGATTTATTTTCACCGCACTGCCTCAAGTGGGTGGGATCGTACCTGTTGGTCGATCTGTTTCAATCTCTGGAGTCGGTGTGCGTGTCTCTCAGACACCACTGACTCGAAAGTAAAGTACAACAAATAAAAGGTAAGCAAATGCAAGTGCATGCAAACCCAAAATGTTGTACAGCAGAGTTTCGAAGAGGGAGTGGACGTTCTCCCGTCCTCTCACTCGATGCTATAAATGCAGACCGACAGGTACTGAGGGCATGCAGTGAAAACTGGTGAGGGTGGGTGGGAAAGAAAAATTTGGCTAATTCGCCAAAATGGCGAACGGAGCATGAATCAAGCAGTGTCATCCTGCAGGCACTCAAGGTTCGAATCTGAGTGTGATTCAAATGCCTTCCGCTATCGGTTGTTACTTTTAACACAAGTGTTAACCGCAACAACAAACCGCTCCAGAGAGTACGACGGCAACCAGCGTCGGTCGATTTATTTTCACCGCACTGCCTCAAGTGGGTGGGATCGTACCTGTTGGTCGATCTGTTTCAATCTCTGGAGTCGGTGTGCGTGTCTCTCAGACACCACTGACTCGAAAGTAAAGTACAACAAAATAAAAGGTAAGCAAATGCAAGTGCATGCAAACCCAAAATGTTGTACAGCAGAGTTTCGAAGAGGGAGTGGACGTTCTCCCGTCGTAGGTCAACTCCCGTCGAAGGTGAAGCCGAAGGCGAACGACCTAGACAAAAGGCACGTTGAAGGCATCCTTACATCGATCAAGTCTCCTTACTGTGGACAAGATTCTCACGGGACGTGGAAGTCAAGTCGGGTTCAGGAGGAATGATTCCTGTGGAACTGTTGGAGTTCCTTTATGTCGTCAAATCCGACGGCATGGGCGAACTCAATATCGCCAATGATTTTGCACGTCCGTTTATGTAGAGCGTGCATGGGGGGTTCCAGAATCTGCCAGTGGTGCTTCGAGGCAAGGGACATGTCATGTCGACTGAAGGGGTCGGCTATATTAGCATGTGTGGGCACACGGGCAATATGCAACTGCAATTGCTGTCGGTTGTGCCATGTCCAATGTGCACCGAGCAGGCAGTTTAGTGGTTGGTGTTTCCCAACTCCCCGTCTGATGGCGTGTTTGGCCGCTTCGTTGTCGCACAACTGGAGGTATGTGTCAGTGATCCATGGTCGAAAGATCACAGGAGCGATCAACGCGGCCCATGCCTCGAGGAAATAAATGGCGTTGGTGCCAGTACTCACTTGTTGGAGTAAGTTAGGGGGTAGTGCGCCCGAGACCACGCGGGTCCTTTGTGCCTGTGGGCTGAACAGCACCGCTGCCCATCCGTTGTCGTGCGACCAATCGGGTGGCAGACAATCCTGATCCCCTGCGTCCTTGACACGCCAGACCGTCTCGCCCTGCCGGCAGAACGCGTCGGTGTATATGATTGAGAGGTCTCTGGGCCTGGTGGACAGTGGGACGCTGCGGGGTGAGCTATGTTGCAGGATATTCAGGAGGCACAGAATGGCAGCTCGAGTTGGTTTGTCGATCCGGTCGGAAGTGCTGTGTGCTTTGTGGTATAGGGCGGCTAACGCCGATCGCCCTACTCGACCGAACAGGTGTCCGGTGACAAAGTTGCACTTGCCGGCAGTGCGTCGGGCGGTGTCGTTCGACATACCTCCCTGTTCGAGACACTGAGACAGGGTGTGTGACAGTGTACGGACTCGGTCTGGGCACGGTCGAAGGGTTGCGTGTGTTGCCGACAGGTCGACATAAACCCCTTGTATTTTGTGAGAGGGCGCCGGTGGTTGTTCCTTGGATGTCTTCATATGAAATCCAAGTAGTGAGTTGAGCTTGCTGAATGAGGAGAAGGAACTGGTCGCGATGTGACTGGGTTGTATGGCCCCGTAGTCGTCAACGTAGTGCAGGGCCGGTGTGAGTGTTAGTACGCGGGCGAGTGCTGTGAGTGCATCGCCGAAGCGGTTGTAGCCCCAGACGCTGGCAGCGGAGCCGAACAGGAGTACGTGGTGGTGCCAGAGAGTTGGGCCGTCGGGTGTGATGAGTAGCACGTATGCTACCTCCGGTTGTGCGAGGGGCAGTTGACGGTAGGCGCCGTCGTGGTCGTGTCCCCACACATGTAGCGGGTGTGTGTCGTCGTGATATTGTCTCGCACATTGGATGTAGTGGTCGGGTGTGTGATGGTATGGTTGATCGTGCATAGAGCACGTCTGGTTGTGGCCGCTGCGGCGCCAGTCTTCTCCTCTCCGGACTTTGGGTTTTCCGTCCGATCCGGTCTGTTGTATGCTGAATGCGACTGCCACAATGGGATCGCGATGTGGGATAGGAAGGAGCCGGCTGGTGTGGGGGAAAAGGTGCAGGGGTACTGTGCGAGAGGTCCAATGAGTCGGTGCCTCGAAGGGGCCGGCCATACGTCCCTGGGCCACTTCCCCCGCGATTTCGGTGGCCATAAGAGTCCAGTGGTCGTCGATCTTGTGTTGTTGTAATTTGCGCTGGATGTAGGCTTTGTTGAATGACCTGAGTTCTGCAAGGTCACATGGGTCCAGGTATTTGTGGTCGTGGCGAATGTGCCAATTGACTCCGGGTCGCAGAGGCCCCAGGAGGTCGAAGCCTAGAGAGAGTTCCTCGTGCAGGAGTTGTGCCTGTGGGTAGTTAAGCAAATGTAGCAAGTGTGTCATGAGTGGTACCTGAGTGATCATCTTCGGTTGTCGATAGGCTCGCTGGCAGTGTGGGGGCAGCTGTTCGAACCATGCAATTGTATCCGTAGTCAGGTCATCGCGAAGGTCCGCGATGTCGCGTAACACGTTGTGCTGTAGTTGTGGCAGTTGTGGTATGGTCCTTTGCATTGCGATGGCCCACAAAATGGTCGGGTCGCAGTGCTGGGGCTGTTGCAGCGAGGTCGCGTGGTGTTTGGCCCAGGTCAAGTGGTCCTGCCAGTCGTTCTGTGGCATATGTAGCGTTTCTGATGCTCTCGGAGGTGGTCCCCATGGTCGTGGGTTGTGAAGCCAGAGGTCGACCATCATTCCGAGGGATCCGCGACGTACCCGCTGCGTGGGCGGGGGAATCCCGAAGGCTGGCTGTAGTAGCAAAAGGAATAGGATCCACATGGCTGTGGGCACATGCCAGGAGTTCCCCAGCATGGTGTTCCTGGTCCGGTCGGTGTTGTGTGGTCCCGTCCAGCCGCGCGGGAATCCCATCATTGCTTCGCGGTGCTCGGGTGTTGCGACTTGCCAGTCGTGTCCGTGTTTCCGGACCAGGTATTTCTGTTGGTATTGCCACGGGGCGAATTGTTTGTGGTCGGCTTGCCACCGTTGCCATGTGTCGTCTGGTAGTTGTTGGCTGCGTGGTGGTGGGCGGCCTTCGTCCGTACTGGCCTGGGTGGTAAGGCAGTGGAAGAGTTGTCCGTGTGTTAGGACACTCGGCGGGTCGAAGTCCCGGATGTGACAGTCTGGTTGTAGTTCGGCTGCAATGGGATTGAAGAGCACCGGTGGGAACAGCTGAGTGTCGATGGAGAGTTGCCAAGGTGTATGCCTGCTCAATGTGGCAGGCAAGGATTCCCAATCGACCGAGGCCCACCAGATTCTGGGACGAGAGATGATTTGTCCGTCGGCCGCGTCGATCAGGACTGGGCGTAGGCCCATGGAGTGGGACAGCTGGTCGAAGTCGTCGCGTACCTCGGGGTGAGGCACGACATTCTCTAGCAGGGTGAGCGATTGATGTGGCCATCTGTTCTGAATGTCGTCGCGGATGGAGAGTGCGGTGTCGAAGAGGCCGCCCTGTGAGCCGGCCCGGCCCGGTTGGTGTTGTTTAATGTTGGAGTAGTCCTTGCACGGTGGGCCACCGGTGAAGAGGATAATGTGTCTCTCGTGATTGGGTATGTCCTGGATGATCGCAGCCAGTTGTTCGATGTCAAAATCTTCTACGGCGCCCATGTGCGTCGTGGGGAAGAGTGAATGAGGTAGCTGATTGCAGGACTGATCGGTTTCCCACCGGAAACAGTGGGAGACGTTGGCGCCCAGTTGGTGCAGGGCAAGTGACACTGTGCCGATCCCGTCGAAAACTGAGATCAGGATAATGGGCGTGTGTTGTATGAGTTGTCTGGTAAGATGGAGGCAACGCGCCGGGTCGGCTCCAGGGGACTGGTCCCCTGGGCCGTGCTGTCCCTAACGCGCCTTGTTCTTCCCGTGGGATTTGGTGCCTTTCTTGCCTTTCCCGGACCCCTTCTTTCCTTTGGGTGTGTCGCCCTTGAACGAGGGTCCTGGGGTTGTAGGCATCGAGGGGATGGCGGGGTTGGCGAATTGGGTTGGTCCCCAGGTCGCGTATGGCTGGTTGTTGTATGGGTACGAAGTGGTCTGGTACCCTTTGTTGCCCCAGGTGTGCTTGCCTCTGCCCTTGGGTTGCCGATACTGGTTACTGTTGTTCTGTGGACGTCGGGTCTCTGTCCGTGGTTGTTTCTTGGCTGGTTGCGAAAGGATGTCGTTCATCGTGGTCGTGTCGGCCAGTAGTTCCTTGGTAGCTTTGCTGAAGGTGGCCCCCGACCGCATCTTCATGGCCAGTTGCCATGTGAAGGTTTCCCAGGAGTCTTTGACTTGGAGCAAGCGCTGCTGGTGTTGACGGGTGATGCGGCAGAATTTGTCAATGAATTCGTTGATGTCGGTTTCGTCCCCGATCTGGATGAAGGTCCATGCCCATCGAATGGCCTCCAACCCGTCGAGAATCATCATCAGGTTCTGTGGGTCCCAGTCTCTGGGCGTGGTTTCGACCAGCGTGTTGTTGGAATCGAGCGTGAGGGTCCGTTCGCTCTTACGGTCCTTGGCGGAATTGTTGATTGTGCCCATGGCTGTGAATGTCCGTTGGGTGAGAATTTCTCCCAACGATGGGGCGGTGTAATGCTTGCTCTTGTGATGTTCGTGCCACATGCGAGCGATGGCGCGGTCGGCTCCGAGGATGACCTCCTCTGGGAACTTGCGGTTGTTGCCGTTGATTGTCTGTGTATTGTATTGGCGTAGGAGTTCCGCGTACACGCCCTGTGGGAGTTCTTTGGGAACTTTGGGATCCGCGGCTGGGGCGGTTTGTGTCCCTGGTGTCGTTTGTGACGGTTGGGTGTGGAGAGGAGCTGGTACAGGGGGCTGTGCATTGCGACAGCGTACCCAGGCTGCCGTGAGTGATGCCGTGGTACCGAGGACCAAGTCGTTGGTGCCAAGGTGCATGGTCTGTTGTGGGTCGCCGAATTGGACTGCTGTCGTGAAACGGGTTACCCACGTGCTCAGTGCGTCGCCATCGGCGAACATGTGGGCGAGAGCGTCAACTGACCGCACCCGTATGTGGTGAAGGTATGATCTTAACACCTCGTCATGTGCGAATCCCGCTTCGGTCAGGATGTCATCAAGTGAAGGGGGAGCCGCCATGTGTTCGCGGGCACATTGGATGTGCCGTTGGGGCCTAAAATGGAGCCTAATTCAGCGCGGTGGACTCAGGAATCAAAGTGTCATCCAAGCTGGGTTACCAAGGCCGTTCCTTAGAGGGGGGGGTGAGAACAAAGGGAAAAGGGAAGGGGGCCCCCCCAAAAGGAAGTAGCAACGACCGGCGATCCCGCTTTTCAGGCTCCTGGTATCAATCGCCTAGGTCTGAGAGCTCATCGAGGTCGGCCTGTGTGGCGAACTTGAAGCAGGATCCGCACAGGTTGTTGGTCGGCTTGGTGCGGATCTTCTTGTAGCGGCCGGTGGCATACCTCCATCCGCATTGCGTGGTCCACATAGCTGAGTTGATGCAGTCCTCGTCAGTTGCTGGCAGATGTGCCTTGTTGGAGTCGGTGTTGACGACCCAAAAGGTGTTATGCAACACGGCAATGTGCCGTTTGACCACGTCCTCGATTTGGTGTTGGAGTTCCTTCTGGGAATGCGCCACTGGTGGTCGATCGAGGTTGGACTCCTGGATGTAGCGGGCCACTGCTTCGGATCCCCATCGGCCGACGAGTTGTACGGTCTCCTTGTTGTAGCCCAGTCGTGTCAGGAACTGGGCGCCCGACACTCGGCATACGTGTTCATGGAATCGCTGTCGCAAGGTGCCGCTGGGATCGGTCCGGGTAAGGATAGTTCCGGTGAGTCCGATGACCTTGCGGAAGAGCTCGATGACGTCTGCCTTGGGGATGGCTTGTCCGTCTGGTCCGGGGAACAGTGGGTAGTCGCCCGGTGGAGTGCGTCCCAGGTGTCGATGTAGTCGTCGCATGTGACGTTGTGCTGCATGATGTGGGCACAGTCGGGACAGTGCTGGACAGGTGCACGGATGAGATCTGGTCACGCACATGCCAGTTATGTCGTTCTTCTGGATGGGGAGTGAGGTATGTGCGCTTACCCAGCGCTGTCTGTTGGGTCCACAGATGGTGTACCTGTGCTGAGGCGACTTCGAGTCCCCGAAGTAGCCACCAGCAGCCGATGATGGTGACGTCGCGGGCGTAGGCGATGGAGTCGAGGCCGTCGTCCTGGTCCACGGGGAACTGATCGGCCGACAGGAGCTCGAGTTGGAAGGAGTCCTTAAACGGTGTGGGTCCTTGTGCCCGTCGGATCGACCGGCTGACGTCGGTGATGGCCTGCTCGATGTCGGCTGCGGGGTCTTCGCCCGTAAGTCGTCGGTGTTCCTGTCGAGCCTGCGTGTAGTAGTTCTGGAAGGAGCGGTATCCGCCGGCTTTGAAGGATGCTCCCGCCGCCTTGACGAGTTTCACGGTGAGTGGGGCAGGTGGCAGGTCCCAGGAATTCGCAATCTGGCACCAAGTCTTCCAGCGTGCTAATCTGGGGTCTCGGCTGGAGGGTGCGTATGTCTCGTCTTCTAGGAGTTGTAGGGCCTGCTCGCGTGAGGTAGGCGCTCCCGCCGCAATGGCTCTGTTGAGAGAGCCGTGTCGTGTGGTGTGATATGGTTGGATGTCGCGCCGGACCGGGGGCATGTAGTCAAGGACCAGTTGGTCGTCGCCCAGGAGTCGATTGATCAGGTCGTGTGGCACGCCGATCCGCACCAATGCAGCCCGGTCCATGTTGCGGAATGTCGCCAAGTCGTCTATTCCGGCTAGGGCAACGAGCGGGGCGATCGCCAGCAAGGACCGCTGGTGTAGCCATGCTCGAATATCACGGAACGTCATCTCGGGGTGATCTGTATCAAGGGCCGAGAGGGGCCAAAAATGGCTATGTCAAATGTATCAAAGGTTTGCCACACGTGAAGACAAAGCACAATGCAAACAATCAGGGTGAGCAAAAGTTCGGGGGGGATTTAGGGGTGTTTGGCTTCAAACACATGGTGCGCCTTTTGCTCTTTGCACGGGTGTCCTGACGTACCGCCAAACGAGGTTGCACTTCGGCGGCAGGTTCAGGAAGATGGGTCGTGCGAAGGCAACCGCGTTGGTCGGACCCTCCGGGCTCGCGCGGGACACGGACGCCCTTCGGGTCGTAGTGGTTGCGGTGCTGGTCGAGGTCCGTCACAGGGCGCTCAAGTGGTTGAGACGGTCCGCCCCCTCGAGGTCTTGGCAGGTCCAGAGCTTGAGGCGGCAAAAGCACAGCCCCATCACTCTGGCGAGGTCCGAGGACTCAAGGATGCGGGTGGAACTGGGGTCGTAGCGATAGCGCCGCATGTCGTAGAAGGGCGTGGCGGGTTGGTGGCGTTGTCGCTTCTGGCTGGGGAGCAGGTCGACTCGGAGTGGCTTGATGCGTCCCAGGTTGCGCTGGGCGACTTGCTCCAGCTTCTCTTGGGTCCAGAAGGTCCTGTGCATGTATGGCAGTTTCTGAGCCGTCTGCATGTTGTTCATGATCATGTCGGCCAGATAGGCGCGGGGGTCCTTGGCTTGTCGCAGGTCGGATGCGATCTCGTTGATGTGGACCTTCATCTGTTGGATGAGCTTGCCGGTCGTGTCCTCCTCCCAGCGAAGAAGGTAGAGCATGTAGCGCCGGTCGTCGTCGCCGGTGATGGCCTCTGCCAATTGGTCTGTCTCGTGTGCTCCAGCGGTGGCGCGTACCACGAGGCACTTCTGGGCCGGCACGAAGCGTTCTGTGTCGTCTTGGCCGGCTGCGGTCAGGGCCTCCCCTCGGGATGCGGCTTTGGCGTCACTGTAGGTTTTCCAGGGGTGGTATTGCTGGAGGCACTCGGGACAGAAGAACTGGCCGTGCTCGGTGATGTTGGCGGTGGCGCGCAGCCAATGTGACGAATGTACCACCGCTTTGCACGACTGACGTCGGCAGATAAAGTGCTCGTCGGTGGACGGGAGGACGCGGGTGATGAAATCGGTGAGGTGTGTGGGATAGTCGTCAGAGTCCAAGAACTCAAGGAGGGTCCCGGTGCTGTTTGCGCGCAATGCCTCGGTGAGGTGCTGCCTCTCCCATTTGTGGAACATGAGGAATAGGTCTCGTCGGTCCTCGGGTGCCAGGTTGATGAGGTCGAGGCACATGGTTTCGGCGAGGAACTTGGAGTGGTCGCTGATGAGGCGGCGCAGGTTGTTGTTGGAGGTTCCGGGGTGGATCTCGCGCAAGGAGTCCATCATGTCCATGTGGGTGTTCGTGCGGATGGTGCCGACGGCCTTGTTGGTCATGTAGTCCAAGCGGCGTCGCCATGCTCGTCGGCACAGCTTGCTGAACACCTCGAGGGTGAATGGCCGGCGGTTCTTCACGTCGAGGGCTGGTACCCTGATCCAGCGGCGGTTCCTAATCCCACCTGTGCACGGTGATGTAGGCGTCGTGAGCGTCGTCCGTCTCTGGCACCGCAATCTGTAAGGTCGGTGGGGCGATGGTATGGTCGCTGATCATGGCCGCGAGGTCGGGGTGCTCTGCGATGGTGTTGTACGGTGCGTGTTCTGCAATCAGGGAGTTCGGGTCGGCCAGGAGCTCCTCGAACTGGAACCACGGCACGCTACTGGTGTCGCAGGTAGCGCACCCGTAGCACGCCCCGACCCACTTGTTTCGCCAGTCGGTTTCCTCTGAGAAGCAGAGGGGCATGATGTACTGGGATTGGTATGGGATCTGGCAGAACGAGCACTGCAGTGTGGCTGGTGTTGGATTCAGGTTGTGCCAGTCCAGCAGCAGGTAGCGTGTCCGTGTGTCCGGCTCGGTGTTGGTCGACTCCATGAAGAGGTCGATCGCGTCCGTGGTGGAGAGGCGGGGATTCTCGGTGCGGAAGGTCTGGAACCTCGAGAGGACGCCGGTGTTGTAGGACCGCAGGAGGAGCTCGCAGACTGCGTCGGTCTCGCGAAGTGCCATGTTGTGCGAAGGGGGTGCGATATCGGATACACAAAAGCCAGCCTGAAAATTCCTTCGGAATTGGAGGTGGCGCTTGCCGAACTCACGCAGGAGTCGGTAGTGTGCCGGGTGTGAGTCAAGGGGAGGGGGGGTTGGTCGGGCCAGGGGGGAGTGTCTTGGTGACTCGGGTCCAAGGATGGCCCGTTGATGGGGGGGATCTGTACGACGCGCCACACCGGCACAAACGTCGTGTTATACGACGCGCCACACCGGCACAAACGTCGTGTTAGATGACACGCCACACCGGCACAAATGTCATCCCGAGGGGTGGAGCTGTCCCGTAGGACCAACTCCCTGCGGTGTGAGGGTGACCGGGGTCGGCCAGTTTGTCATCAGGGATCCGACCCGAAGAAACCGAGGGTAATCCACAGGGGATCCGAAGTGGGGTGAAAGACCGGTCGGGTTCGGGGCAGGCGAGTGGGGATTGGTCACCGCAGAATGGGCCTCAGCAGTGGGTCGGTTTGTCAAGGGGTATCCTCTCGAATCAAACAGGGGGGACGAAGAGGGTCGACCCGGGCTCGAGGCACTCAGCGCTTTTGCGCGGTCCGAAGATGGATCTCTCTTCGGGAAAAGGGGGCCTCAGGCGGTCGCCTAGGCATGGGTGTCACCTGTGCGGTATGAGGGTCATCGCCCTATTGCTGGCCCACCATCGCACGGGACATGGACTTGGTGGGTCAACTTAGGGTAGCTGGTTTGGGGACTCCTCGGTGCCGCCTGGTCAGTAGCGGGAGTCCTGGCTCTGCTCAGTCTTAGAGCTCCCGGTTGAAGCGCAGGTGTCCGTCGGGGCCGAGCAGGATGCCCTCGATGGTCGCCATGGTGCGTTGTTCGGGGGTCAGGAAATTGGAAATTGTCTCAATGATGGTCTCCCCGAAGGTGATTGCCATGTTGTCCACAAAAGGGTCTCGCCGGGAGGCGCGACAGAGCTGCCTCCCGAAGGTAAGCCAGGAACAGGTCAGTTGTTGTAGCATGTGCTGCCGGTTGGCGCTGTTGAGCAGCTGGAGTTGTTGGTGAACGTGTTGCTGGATAATCCAGCGCAGCAGGCTCCTGAGAGGTGTGACCTGCGTAGTTGGTTCCACGGGTACAAGAAAAAGGCCCCCGAAGTCATTGCCGTACACATTGGTGGGGGTGCGCGAGAAGATGCCGTAGTTGGTCAGGTGCCATTGCAAGCCGATGTGGTCGAGGACGGAGGGGAATTCCGGTAGCAGTTCCGGATTGATCAGGAAGGTGGCATCTTCGTGTACCCGCGCGCGGATGTGTCCGGCCCGCTGGGTTGACAGCAGGCCTTGTGTGCTGTCGTCACGGTCGATGCCTGGCGGCTGGAGCCACTGGACTAAGTCGTGATGTTGGTTGGATGGTGTGGGGGGTGCCGCCTTGGATGGTGTGGTGGGTTGCGGGCGTGGTGAAGGCATGTGGTGCGGGACGGGCCCGGTCGATGTGGTGGTCGCCTCCGGGAATCGGGCCTGTCTGGGAGTGTCGCGAGCCGTGGGTGTCGCGAAGTTGACGGTCCGCGGTGGTGTCATAGCTCGGGAGTATCCCGGTTGTGTGGAGCGGCCTCGCTGCTGTCGGGGGGTGTTGTTCCGTTGGCGAGACGGGTTCAATGTGCTTGGCGGGCCACGTGGTACCGCGTATGGCATCTGGTAGGTGCACGGATCGGGGTACCGAACGTTCATGTGGTGAATGGGCGTGTTCCACTCGCCGTGAAGGTGGTCGCGGAGGATTTCAAAGGCCTCCCGCCTGGACACGAAGCGCCATTCACGGTGGGCTGTGTCATAGTGGATGCCCACGCCGGTGTTGGGTCTGGCATGGTGCACGAAGCGCAGCCAGGCAAGAAGGTCACCATGCAGGACTGAGTCGCTGTGAACATGGCGGCATTCGGTACCACTGTCGCAAAAGCCTTCTGGATGCCGGGCCTGTTGTCGAAGATGTCGGTAACAAATGTTGTCTCGCGGCATCCAACGCGCATCAACGAACTCCGGATGCAAAAAGGCGCACTGGTGGTCAGAGGCAGGTGCACGTCCCCTGCAGCCGGAATGGTTGATGAAATGGTTGCAGACCTGATTGCCCTGCAAGATGTTGCCCGGACCGACCGCCTCGGGCAGGATCGAAAGATGGTCTTGAAGGGCCCGGTACAGTCGTTCATAATCCGGGTCGAGCTCGGTCATTTCCATGAGCTGGTACTCCTCCACGATGGATGCGAAATTCGCTGGAGCAGTCATGGCGGTCGAGCAGGCAGGGCAGGTAGGTCGGAAAGAAAAAAGAAAAATTTGGCTAATTCGCCAAAATGGCGAACGGAGCATGAATCAAGCAGTGTCATCCTGCAGGCACTCAAGGTTCGAATCTGAGTGTGATTCAAATGCTTTCCGCTATCGGTTGTTACTTTTAACACAAGTGTTAACCGCAACAAAACCCAAAAAGCCACGAAACAAACAAACAAATCACCAAACCAAACAAACACAAGAAATGAAACAAACAAAATACTACATAAATGAAACACACACACAAACAAACACACAAACAAACACAACTACAGACACAAAGACAAACAAAAACAAAAACAACAAACAAAGAAAGAGAGAAAGAAAGACAGACATAAATACTGAAAAAAGGAAAGAACAAAAGAAATACACTATCAAACACACACACACACACACACAAACACAAACACAAGCACACAAGCAAACAAGCGAGCAAGCTAGCAAAAAGCAAGGCAACACAAACACACAATCAACCAAACAAACAAACAAACAAACAAACAAACAAACAAACACACACACACACACAAGCAAGCAAGCAAGCAAGCAAGCAAGCAAGCAAGCAAGCAAGCAAGCAAGCAAGCAAGCAAGCCAGCAAGCAAGCCAGCAAGCAAGCAAGCCAGTCAGCAAGCCAGCAAGCCAGCAAGCCAGCAAGCCAGCAAGCAAAGCAAGCAAAGCAAAGCAAAGCAAGCCAGCAAGCCAGCAAAGCCAGCAAAGCCAGCAAGCCAGCAAGCAAGCAAGCAAGCAAGCCAGCAAGCCAGCAAGCCAGCAAACAAACAAGCAAGCAAAGCAAAGCAAGCCAAGGCAAGCCAGCAAAGCCAGCAAAGCCAGCAAGCCAGCAAGCCAGCAAGCCAAGCAAGCCAAGCCAGCCAGCCAGCAAGCCAGCAAGCCAGCAAGCCAGCCAGCCAGCCAGCCAGCAAGCAAGCAAGCCAGCAAGCCAGCAGGCAAGCAAGCCAGCAAGTCAGCAAGCAAGCAAGCAAGCAAGCCAGCAAGCAAAGCCAGCAAAGCCAGCCAAGCCAGCAAGCCAGCAAGCCAGCAAGCAAGCAAGCCAGCAAGCCAGCAAGCCAGCAAGCCAGCAAGCCAGCAAGCCAGCAAGCCAGCCAGCCAGCCAGCCAGCCAGCCAGCAAGCCAGCAGCCAGCCAGCCAGCCAGCCAGCAAGCAAGCAAACAAGCAAGACAACAAAGAAAGAAAAACTAAGAAACAAAGAAGCAAACGCACTCACAAATAACCAACCAAAAACCACCACACGATTGGGATTTCAAAGCCCGGCTGGCAAACATGTGCGATACATTCAGGAAGGCCTTGGAGGTCCGAAGGCCTAAAGAACATCAACCAAAGGAAACAGAGACAAAAGGCGGAACAGCCAAGACAAACGTCAACCCAAACACTCAACCGCTATCAACACACATCGCAAGCCAACACAAAGGAGCCGACCATGCAAGACATCCAAGCTAGGAACACATACAGAACCTCTGCTGAAACAAAACAAACACACACACGCGCACACACACACACACACATAAACACTCATCGAGGCAAAGCACAACTCCAAACAACTGCGTACTGCCCTCCCCCCTGCCTGAGACTGCGACAGGTGTCATTGCCTGATGCCTGGCAGTCTCACGAGACTGAGGAAAGCAAATTGATCACTCGTGGTCACGTGGCCACGAGGCATCTCGCAAGTTGCCTGGGTGCAGGAGATTTGACTATGTTGCTGGAGAGACCATCTTGCCTCTGGGCCAAGGGTGGGACCCAGGGACTCAGTCCAAACTCATGGGCCAAGCCCAAGAAACCTTGACCCATGAGACCACAAGCCCCAGTTTTAACTTAGAATGCAGCAGGCCGGGAGAGAAGCAGGGAACACAAAGAGACTACGACTACAAGGTTTGGCTGTGGCTTCGACCAACGCGTCGCGTTGGTTCTCACTATCTTCGTGCTGCTAGTATGGCCTCGACATGTGCCCAGTGTTCCCTCTCCCCCGGCGGTTGTCAGTATTCGCAAATTGCCTTGGCCGTGTGTGTTTGAGGCAACCCAAAAGTAAAATATGCCACAGCCGTTG
>CAUJNA010003440.1:190000-247500 GCA_963377175.1 Effrenium voratum
CCTAAATGGATTGTGAGAGCTATGCTCAACCCTTTGAGCCACACCTACTTTCAACCTGGATCGCAAGGCGGGCTCCAGATGCCCAAGTAGCACATCCACTAAGCCTGAGCAGCACCTTCAAAAGAGTCTGAACACTGAGTCTCCAGTGGATGAAAACGCGGTTCCCCTATGTGGGTCTCCAACACATCGTGGATGGCCAAAATCCACTTCGCACCGGTGGGTGGCTTGTTCTCCCATTCAAGTCGGGCTTCCATGGCAGCTGGTGCCAACAATTTTGTCACCATCCGCAGTAGGTTTGCCCATTTTTAGGTGGATATGTGTCAAAGCAGGGATTTGGACCCCCAAAATGCTAGTGTCCAATAGGTCAAAAGGAATCACCCAGGTGCGACTCTTCACTCTCCAAGTCCGCCTTCACCGCGCGCAAGAGCAAGGGCACACGCTCGTCCTCAGAGAGCTCTCAGTGGGGCTTCAACCAACTAACGCAAACATGGAGGGGGGGTGTGTGGGGATGCAATTATGAACTCAAGCTTCATGGTACACACACACCCCATGTTCAGCGCCGGGTGGGTTGGGGCGGTGGAGCGGAGATTCAATTTTTGATATCTTCCTCTTGAAAGACACCAGTTCCAGCCACACACACACACACTTGAAGAGTAAAGGGGGTGCATTGGCTCCCGACGCAAAGACGTCCACTTTGAACATGTTAATGACCATGAAGGATAAGCGCTGCTTGTGACGGTGTGCTAAAGCCACTTTATCTACTTGCACCGAATACTTGCTGTAAAGACCTGCGCATGTGCTGCGCCACGTCCAGCGAGAGACCACGTCCAGCACAAGAAATATCACGGGGCCATGAGGGCGGCAGCCAAGGAAGTCATCAAGGTACCTGCTCTGCGTGAGATCAAGGTCCAGTCCTCCAGTAGGACCTTAGAAGATGCTTGTTTTCCAGGCTTATGTTCGAAGACTTGGGACAGCTTGGGAAAAAAATGCTTACAAAAACACGCTGAGGCTTCTATCAAAGAGGTTTAAATCAATGTCTGCCACATCCTGGAGGAGTCTGTTGAAAGGACTCTTATAGTCTGGCAGTAAGATGCTGGCATGAAGCTTCCTCGTAGAGAATCGTTTGCGTACTGCATTCAGCTACTGCTTTCCCCATCGTCCCACATTTCACTGCATAAACTAACCATGTTCTGCAAGGAACCATGTTCTGCCAGGAGCAAAGTCGGTGAAGCTGTCAACATTCCTGCTGAACATCTAAAACATACAGTAGTTAACAATACATACATCATCGGATTGCTTCAGGGGTTTAAGTGCAAAGGACCATGCCCCACGCTTCAAGCCCTACTTCGTCACATGGCTCATGTCTGGGAACCAAAGATGGGGGGCTGCGGCTGACCGGTGGCCGGCGCGCCAAACAAGGCTATGGCTTTCTACGAGGTGTCGAAGAATCAAACTCTGCTAGCCATGGCTGATGGGTTGATTCACCCGTGATGCTTGGTCCAGTAATATGTGTCGCGCGGCGTTGCCGCTTCTGCCATGGGGGTACTGTAGCCTGGGGCAGTGGCGGGGTGGGGGAGGGGCTAACCAGGGGGGGGTTAATTGATAGTGAAAGGTTTTAAGATTTCGTCCATCTATGGTAGGTACTGTAGGGGTAGGCAGAAGGGGGAGGTGGGGGTGGGGGGTAGGCGGCTTTAAAGTCCCTTCCCATGATCCCCAGTAGCCAGGTTTGGCCAAACCTGAACCGCCCGTCTGTTCGCCCGTCAGTCACCTGACGCAAGACCCCTCACTTGGCTAGAGGCATTGGACACCATGAGCCATGTGCAATAAAACTTCCCCGACACGGAAGTGCGCAGACCCTTCAATGGAAGCTCACCTTCCATCTGATCCTTGGAAGAAGGGCCTGTGCACCTCCATAGTTCAGGTTAGGCCCTTGTTCGCCAGAAAGAGTCAAATCCACCTGCAAACAGGTCACGATCTGCAAGTACTTGGCAATCAAATGGGTGTTCGCCACGGCCAGCACGTTGCCCACCTGAAGACACACCCCCCTTCACAGCTTAACGGGTGGTTTGGATTGGTCGTTGGTGGTGTTGGAGGTTGGGGTGGTCTCCCAGTTACCCTCTAGAAGAACCAGAAATGTAAATCCGCAAACCACCAATCCAAACCACCAATGAGGATCAACTAGTGATCATGACATATATTGGCTTTCAGGTATGCCACAACCCCATTATAATGAATAAGGCCCTTCTGCAGCAAATCTACTTGGTACAGTGAATGTCTCCAGCGGGAAAACAACGAGGATTCCATCATTTCCGAACGTGGCCCCCAAAACCCCGCTTCCCATGCCCCAATCTGCCCAATCGGGCTTCCGACCTTGGACGGCAGACAGAACGGGTCCGACGAGGCCCCGGGTTTTTGCCAACCCTCGCGTCACTCGAGTGCAGCCAGGCTGGAATAATCCTCGTTTCCAGGGTGGACAATTGCAAGTCTTGGGGGCTGACAATGTCCCACAACATGCGCTCCCTGAACAGTTTGAACATCTCGCGCTTGGAGATGGTGCATTGCAGGGGATTGACAAAAAAGTGTCTTGCACGATTCAAGCTCCACATATATTGACGAATGTGACAAATCAAGGCCAACAAGCCGGGCACAAAGCTGGCAGGCCCACCATCGTACTGTAGATATATGGGGTGCCGGCAACCCTCGCGGGCTGTGGGTATATGCAGAATATATACATATATATGTGTATATATATATATATCAATTCCATGTATATGCGTGGTCATAAGGTACATGTATGTCTTTTCGTTCAGTGGGCCCTACTTCAACGATGGACATCGGTATAGGCCTGGCATTGCAAGTGCACTCCCTCCATGTGGGATCAACTATCCTTGTGGGCATACATAGGCTTTCTTCGCGGAGATTCTTGTGCCAATCTCTACAGCTAGTCCATTCCATGAATTCCATGAAGCTCCGGCCGTCCATAACACACTTGAACAAATCTGAGAGACGCTGCCTAAGCAAACGAAGGCCTCTGCTTAGTTGGGATTATTTCTTGGACGTTTTGGCGGTCCCAAACACCTGGGTACGTGTCAAATTGCGGATTTGGATCCCTTTCTTGCTGGTTTTCCCTCTAAACCAGTCCCCAAAAGGGTACCAAGCCTCAATAAAAACACACACACACACAGACACACAGACACACAGACACACACACACACACAAAAAAAAAAACACAGACACACACAGACACACAGACACACACACACACAGACACACAGACACACAGACACGCAGACACACAGACACACAGACACACAGACATACAAACACACACACAAAACACACACACACACACCTACACACACACACACACACACGCACACACCACACACACACACACACACGCCCACACACACACACACCCATTTTGACCGTGTTTGGGTGTTTCTCAAAATGCTGGCTTTAAGAGGATACTAAGCTCCTTTTCGCGGAGCCTGTCAGGTTACATGTTCACATGCTGAGCCTCCCTGCGCTGATATCGCAGGCCACGGCACCTATCATCGGAATTCCAAGGCAGTTTGCAACAGTTTGTGCCCTCATTCTTGTAGTGGTCGGCTAAAGGGAAGCACCCCTGGTCGATGAATTTGACAACCACCAGAAACAGTCGAACCAATTGCACGAGAACTGACAAATGAGTGGTGGGTGTTATTCCTTTTAAATGTTGAACTGATATGTCAACATCTATACACGTTTGCTTGAAAAAAAACATCAAACGCCACTCAAATATGGCTTACGGTCTCCTGCCGGGAAAGAAGGGCAAATGCACAAAACCAACACACAAACACAAGCACTGCTGACACGTGGCTTTGCGCCATCAAATCCGTTGATTCGAATGTAGTTAGACACTGCCGAATAATATCGCGCATGTATCAGCTCTTGCCACTTTGCCTCAGAAAGAAAGCCTTTGCTGAAAGCTGCCGCCTCTCTGATCGCGCGCAAACTGCACACGCGAGGCTGGCCAGTCACAAGTTCTTGCTGGTAAAAACCGGCATAAGGTTCGAAAGCGCAAACGCCCTGGCCAATGCCAGCTGCCAATAAAAACTGAAGCTACGAGTCGGTGCGACTCAAAACCGAACTCCGAAAGGTGCGTTCCAAAATATAAGCCCCAAGTTCATGTTTATATTTCCCTTTATATACACCATCCAAAGAGGATTCTCCGACAACAGCAACCAAAAAACAAATAAGGTAACTCACCGGGTACTCTGGAATTCTGATCCAAACTGGAGGCAGGCAAGCCCCCAAGCTCCTCCATTGGCTCGCGCCCAGTTGAGCTCGACCAAACAGAGTCTAAACTGTTTGTTCCCAAGCGAAACAATAATCCACTGATGCACCCGAAAAAGTAAGAAGCTGTTTGGAAACAGGACAAGTCGAGTCACCACCTTCTTCGGCAACCCGCTGCTTCGAGAACCCGCCGCCTGGCAAGTGCGGCTTCCGCGGCAGCCAGCGAAGGATTGGCCTGCAGCTCCACCATGAAGGCGCCATGGAAGCTTTGCTGGAATGAACGGGGTTTGTGTCAAACTGGTGAGTTTCTTGTTGTGTTCTTCTAATCCAACCTAACACCATACGCAAACACAAACACGCGTACACACACAAATCGCATTGCGGATCATAGATCCAAACATCATCATCAGTCCCTTTCAATCTACTCAACGGTACTAGTTCCCATTGCGATCAGGTGGTCTTGCTCCGCTGAACAAAATATCATGAATATGCTTTCAAGGATACTTTACACGTGCTGATGGCTCCCCTGTCTGTAAGCATGTATTGCCGCTATGAAGGATACCTACAACAAAGGGGTGATGACCACCTGCATCAACAAGCAAGTCCTCCGTCGCTGCGCAAAGACTTGCATCTGGAAGCTAGAACACATATCTTCCAATAACAAAACAATAAGAGCATGTGACACGGCAGCTAGCTTTGTTGCGACTTGTTTCTCCTTTTCTCATCCACAAGATGGACGATTGAAGTACACTATGTATCATGCAAGCCCAAAGAGTGTCACGTGTCTTGTGCGGCTAAGTATATAGCCTGTGTTTTGGAACTTGGTATAAGGGCTATGACAGGCCCCATAGCACACGAGCCAACCTGAAATGTGGCTAATCGCAAGGGCAGTTCAGCTCAAGCTGGGATAGCCAAATCCACTGTAAGTCCCAGTGCTAGATCCAAGATTGTTGTGGATGGCATGTGCACTTATACAAAAGTGGGTGTTAACAAACGCGCGTCCACATTTGGAAGAGAAACCAGCGCTACTGGTGCTGTCTGGTTTGGGTTTTAATACGCACCAACAGGACCCACCCCCTCGTTTGCATCTTTACAATACTGGCTGCACAAGTAGCAAGTGATTGTTTCCACTCGTATGCAAGTGAACGTAATGCAGCGGCAAGTCAAATACAAACATTTGGTTGCAATTCAGAGCTAACAATTGTGAACCGCGCAGCTTGCACTGCACACCACACTGCATAACAAACAAAGCGATGTATGCCAACATGTTTGTTCAGGTGAAGGCAACATACCTTAACAGAATTGCAGTCTGTCACAGGGGTGCTTTCACCAACGATTACTGGAATGCACATAAACGCATATCGTTACCCATCCTGCCACAGGAACATGAACTATGATCGAGTCGCTCCTGGTACAAAATAACATGGCCGGCCCACAACAGCTTCAAAGAAGCCGGTGATGATCTTGAGCCGTTTTGAGAAGCTACATCGGCATCTTTTGAGGCAACTCCTTGTGGGTCTGAACCCAGTGGGAACCATTGGCAAACTGCAGGGAAGCCAGAGGGAAATTAAAGGGAAGCCAAGGGAAAACCAAAGCAAACATTTGGGGAGTTCCCCCACAACATTGCGCGCGCGTGGGAATGGCGACCATGTCGCGGCCTGTCGCTTTCAATGCCAAGGCACATTGCTGCTCGGAATCGGGGCTGGATGTCGTAGGTGCCTCCTGCAGTTTGAAGCGACCCATGTCAACGGCCAAACTGCAATGATTGATTTTTGCGGAAGAAGGAAACGGACTCCTTTCAAGCACTCTAATTAATGTGCCAAGCCGAATTGCGGCATCCTTGAGTGGGCAGTTGGCAAACGATGGGCTTGGCCAAATTGCAAAAGCAGCCTGATCCCATCTCGCGGCTCTGTGTCTCCTTTGGCCTGCCGCAGCGCTTTGCCCACCCGGCGCAGGCCGATGATCTTAGCAGGCCAACAATTTCTTTGGCGTCCTTTTTGAGTGGAGTCTTCCACAGCTCTAAGGGTTGATTCCCCATTCATGCTTTCCAAGCGTTCTTTTCGAAAACCCATGACCTCCGCTTCCGAGGCGCCGCGCCTGAGCACCTCGCTCGGTGACGGCTGGGGCCAGCAGGCAAACATCCAAGTCGCCTCACGCGGGAGTCAACGATGGCATCGCTCTTGCAGGCTGCCAGTATGGTTCAGTGGTTCCAAGGGAAACAACAGAACACCAGCCTTATTCAAGGGTCCCCTGCCTCAACACACACACACACACGAGCACATGTTGTGGACACCTTCCAACACGGAAGTGCGCACGCCCTGTTGGAAGACTAGCTTCCTCTTGGAATCGGGGCATGCTGTTCCGAGTTTGTTCCTGGGAGGGTAGGGTGTTTGGCACTTTTGTTCAACACGCTTCAAGATTCGATAAGCTAAACAGTGTGAATTGCCAAATTTAGTGCGCCGAAAGATCGAGTTTGGCCATGTCGGGTGAGGTGACTTCCATGCAGGAATGCTTTAGTGACCAGTCCATATAAGCGCTTTGAACAGGGTCGATGGTGGGATTGCAGCGAGTATGTGATGGTTTCATAGAACCGGAGACACATTTTGCATGGTGTTTCAAGTTCACTATCCAGCGGTTGATGATAGGCAGGGAAAGGGGTGAGTTCTCCTCTCTCCACCAGCGCGAAGCCTGGGACTTGAAAAAACTGAGAGGAGAAAGGCCTCAACTTCTCCCTCCGAACAAGCGGGTGGGAATGGACGGCAGATGGGTCGCCCTCTCTTCGGCGATCTTTCCACGTGGAAACCGTCCCATGGACCGCGGGGGGGGGGAGGCCGGGGGGAGCCGGGCGAGCCGAGTGGCTGCCGCGGGTCCAGTGCCCCGCACCGGCGGACCCGAAGAGCTCCGCGGTGCAGCCATCCAGGGACTCCTGCGGATGCATTGGCTGAAACCAGCCATTGGTCCACTGAAGGAGGGACACCTAACTCATGCAAATCAAAATGGGAGTTTGCACCTGACTGATGGTCTGTTGTTTAGTTTGCCGTGAAACCAAGGTGAAAAGGGCAGGTGGGCAAAACCTGCATGTGGTGCAATGACGTGGGGTGTGCAAAATCCCGTGTTTCAACTGGAAGCAAGGCTAGTAGTCACAACCAAAAACCGGATTTGTACTCGTGGCCTGTTGGAAGCCTTGTTCCGAATGTTCTGGGTTTGGGGATGGTCCAAGACAAACCTCATGCGGAAACGCCGTTTCCATCCCTTGTGTTTGTGTGTGGTAGGCTTTACGGATGTCAAATCGGATATAACCGACGCTTCTGTGCAAGGCAAAACAGACTTGGAGGAAGGAAGGCTTTGCCTTCAAATGGGATATGTGATCAATCCAAGATCCCATGCTTTCAGTTTAGACGAGTCCCAGATCTCCGAAACGTCCCCCTTGAACAGCACTCTGCCCTATTTTATAGTCCCAAAAGGCGATGCTCAGAGAGCAGAAATGGTAAGAGTCAAAGTAATCAGGGAAGTTGGCCAAATTTGGGCATATGGGTATGTCGTGTCACAATAGCGAGACTCCGAAGATGGTTCCGTTGGTCCGTTGGTTTTCCTTAAGGTGAAAAGGGTTCCCGTTTGATGATGGTCTGTTTCGAAAGCGACAAGCACACTGTAACCACAAGTTTGACACTTCTCCAGGTGGGTGATTTTTTGGGGAAGTGTGTCTTGAGGCTCCGATTGGGAGAAACATGATTGCATTGGGGGGGTGGCCTTGCTTTGACTTCCCTAGAACACCACCCACCAAGCGTAGCCTCAAAGCAAGACAGGTGTCCACACATATGGAGAGATCTCCCATGGTGGAACCTAAGCGATGGATTGTTTGGACAGGGTTGCTCCAGGGGTTACTAGGAGAAAAGCTCACTAAATGACCAACTTTGGCTCGTCTGAGCCAGAATTATCCTTCCCAAGGTTTGGGTGAGCAACCAACTCCGCTGTCAGGGACAACTGCCCTTTGTCATCCTTCAGTTTGAAGCCGGTTCAAACAGCCAGAAACCTAGGAAGCAACCCATTCTAAAGCGACCCCCTCCCCATCTGGCACGTGGTCGAGATATGTCGAGATCCTGGCCGGCCACTCTCAAGGTGTTCAGCAGCTGCTCCTGAAAGGAGCGCCCAATCGCTCTGGTGACATTTGGGAAACAGGGATACACGTCTCGTCTTTCTCATCCTTTCCGTGGCCATGCCTACCTCTCTCAAGTGGTAAACACCGCCTCAAGTTGAGTCCCAGTTCAACATATGATATGTAGAGTGCAGTCAACTCTTGCCATAGGGTGAAGTCCATTCAACTGACTGATCCATAGCCATCCATACCATCATGTCAACAAGCCAAGTTTTGACTTAGCATACCCCAAGTGAAGCAACTCCATCCAGGATACATTTGCCTGTGTAACAAAAACCATCATTCCCCTGAACGAAGCTTAGTTGCTCTGAACATACGGGGCGTTTAGTAGGAGCAAGAGCGTTCTTGTTGTGTGGGTCTTCCATCCCAAGCCAAGCAAATAGCCTGATGCAATTCTATTTCTGACAGACCAGCGCATGGCTGCATCTCTTTGCGCTTCTCTTTTTGCTGGACTCCCAAAAACACTGCATATCCATGTACATTGTACATTATGTGTCTGTATCTATATATAGTCCTTAAATGAAATAATCTGGCATCTCAACAAGGGGCTCCAAACAACTCCTCTATATGTGAGCTCCGGAGGATTGCTCGCCCCAGCCGCTGCCCTTGACCAGCTGTCAACACGCTCACGGCATATAAGATGTTTGCTTGGTTGAGGGCGGGAAATTGTGTATGTTCCTTTGCACCTGACGATGGCCACGTCACTCGGCGTTTCGCCCGCCAACTCTCGCCTTGGCCTCCTCTTGCTCTGCGGTGGGCCTGCCAGGCGTGTCTTGAAGTACCTAGCGTGTCTTAAATTAAAGAGGAAACCCTAAATGGTAGGATTGTGCTCAGCGTTCCTTGCAAAGACCTTCAAAAGGGGGTCCCGTATGAGTGCACAGCCAACAATGACCTTTTGTGGGGCCTTATTCGGCATACACTGGTTCTTGTGACAAACACCTGCCCCCTTTGGCTGTGTAATAAACGCAGCTCCAGCTTGCACCCGATACAAACGGCAAAATAACCTATAACAAAGACGTCGACTTTGCAGTTTCTAACCCATGATTTCGTGGGAAGCAACCAAGTTATTTGGGATTATCTGGGTATGTCTCAAAACCAAATGGACTTTGCTGGAATGGCTAGTTTCATGTAAATTCCCTAGGAAATCGTGCTCGAAAAGTTATGCTTGTTTTGACACACAGCCAGCTCTCTGGGTGTCATGGGATACTCCGGCACCCTCCTGGAAGAGCCACAGCCCTGCAAAGTGCGGTCGTGTACCTCTGGACACCCCCCCAAAACGCTAAGGGGCGCATGTCAAGCAGGATGTGTTATTGTTTGTTTTCCCGGATGCGGATATTGTTTAGTGTCAAGCAGCAATTTGCTTCCAGCATGCTGTACGCTGGGCCGCAATAGACAATTCAAAGGCAGTGTATCGGTCCTGAAGAAAAGACTTCCAGTTACTCACCAGGCTTCCATTTGTCGATGGCTTTAAAGTAGATTTAAACCCATGGGTTGCCCTGTTGGGGAAATCAACCAACTGTTTAAGTCTACCAACAATGGAATCCTGCTTCACGGAATATGCAAGAAAGAGGCAGCCAAGGGCTGATTGGGAGGAACAAACTCCTCCAAATGGATTCCAAATGCCACCATTCCATCCTTGCAGCCTCTGGCACAAAAGGGTACGTTACTCCCACTGCCACGTCACATGCAGTTGTCTACTTCTCATCAACTTGAGGAAGACAAAAAAGAGGACTAATAAGAAAATCGAAAACAATTGAAGAAGCAGGAAAAGAAGACACATATTTTGTAGCTAGTGCACACACCCTCACACGTGAGCACCATGCATTGGGGTACCATTTGAGTAAAATGGTCTACCCAAAACTAACGCACCAACTATCCTCTACCTTCATCTGACAGGGTTTTGATTGCGACTCATCTACACGGGGGTGAGAATAGATGGCACTACTCCCTTTCTGTCCGTAAAGAGAACTTTAAACTGCAAAATGGAGAGGTGTTGCCATCTACTTCCACCCAACAGGACCGTTTCACCCACTCGGATGCAATATCTCGGAGGATCGCGCCTGAGGTCGACATCAAGCTGCCTGATTTCTCGGCTGAGCGCCTGACAAACTTTTCAGGCCGAGAGGCCTGTGCTGGTTAAAACCAGGCTTCAAAAGTGAACAACTTGCTAAACGAAGACAACACAAGTCAACAACTTGAAAGTTCGGCTCTGGACAAGTCGAACCCGGGATCAATAAACTCTTGGTGGACCAGTGGGGAGTGTCGCTTTCAGAGGGGAATCCTTCAAAGAAAACACACCCCTATTAATCCGCCAGTTAGCAGGGTGATCAATCGCGCAATTCCACCTATGCATCCAGCACCATAGCAGCATAGCAATGAATGCAGAATCAATGAGCCCGAGGCGCAGGCAATAGGCTTGCCCAACGCATCCATCCTACCACCACAGTCAGAAGGCTCGAAGGATCCCGGGCACGAGCTGAACAATGAGGTTTCAACCGAGCGAACGGAGGGTTGCTGCCAAAAAGAAGCAAGACTGCTCCGCGTGGCAAAACACATGGCATCAAAGGTAAACTTCAAACTAACAAACCAATGATGTGGATATGAGCGGCCGCACAAGTAAAACCTTTAGATTTTGTATTTTGTTTTTATTTTTTACGCAGCCCTAAGACCGTGAGTCCAGCAACAAGAACCCACACAACCCTGCAGCCGGACGGCCTCCGAAGCAGATGCAGATGCTGAAGCAGTTGCGCCTGCCCACGTCCGGATCCGGAAGCCCGACCCAAAGAAACCCATGTGGTGTACAGCTCTGTGCAGCATCCCCACACAATTGCACCATGACTGCCTGCCACCACCCTGACCCACCACTTATCCAGTCAAGTCAACCCAGGCCCATGCCACTACGTGGAGGTCCAAGACCCGACCACTGGAAGGACACATGGGCTTGCTTCGAAATGCCCCTGGAACTGGGTCAAATCGCCCGCTTCACCCTCGGATCGATTCGCTCGTGAACGTGCAGAAGCCAACAGAAAAACCACAGGAACACCACAAGGGGAACAATTTTGGATACCCTCTCTCCAACGCTCATGGAAGTGGACGTCAGGTTTTGGAAGACTAGTCCTTTTGACAAGGCCCCCAGTCCGGGATTGTCGGAAGGGTAAGCGACCAAAGCGCAAGCCGAAAAGCACAGCCAAGAAGCAAACTACAAGTTGGGAGAAGCAACCAAAGGCCAAGTTTTGCACCGAGCCGCTCCGGCTCCAGAGCCGCCAGTTCTCCTCCAGGCGCACCACCTCGGAGCTGCACCTGGAAACTCGAAAAGGCATATGGGAACTTCTCAAGACAGATGCCCCCGAAAATGCCCTTTAACCACCAACCAGAAAAGCGTTCACGATTTGGAGAAACACCATGTACTCATGTGCTGGACAGACGGGGTTTATTTTGCAACCACCATCTTCAGGGTGTTGGGTTGTAGGGTTTGGGCCTGCAAAATAGTCTCTAAGTGTTCGTTTCAAGGAGGGGGGGGCTGGGCCGTGCATTGAGCGGGGAGATGCGCAAACCCGCGCAAAAGATAACGATTATGACGGGGAAGTATGAGTTTGGATGAATGACAATGCTTCACCCACCTGAAGTAAAAAATGGACCCCCAAAACAGGCCATGGTGACGTCGCAAACCAAAACCCAGCCAAGAATCACTACTGGGGTCAGGATTGAGTCAAGGGGACACGGATGTGTGCGAGTAAATTGCGCCCTTGGCCCGTCAGGACCTCAGATTGGATCTTTCATATGGCACTCATCCCCCCCCTCCCTTCCCCATGCAGTCGTCCTTGCGCATAAGAGAGAGGGTTGGGATCCGAACGACAGAGCGGTCCTTTTGGAATGCCTCAATCATTCCTTCACGGCGGCTGTCCCCTGGCAGATTCGGAAACCATCCGACTGGGGATGATCTTCAAGGGCTGAGAGAGAACAGGGCCGAATGCACAAAGCCACAAAGCCCAGTAGAGTCCATTCCCAGCGGATCCCAGTTGCCAGTACAGTAGGCAATGCATTTGCCTTTTGTTCATTTCTCAGGTTCCTTTGCTTAGGGAAATGGAATCACGTGTGGATCTGTGGATCTGGGTTCTTGAGGGCAGCCCCGAGCTTCCGCAAGGCTTCGCAAACCGACTCGTGCGTGTCCGAAAAGTTGGGCCCCCTTTGCTGGATGTAAAAGGGAAACCGACATCAAGATGTTTCGGTTGGAAACTTCATGGCCATCTTGATCTTGCTCAAGCTCAAACCTTCGAAGAACATTAAGTGTTATTGGGGTCAAACCCCGGAAAACCAACAATACTATATTAATTTGTTGATTCATATTTCGTCGACCATAAAACCAAACATATCGGAGGAGGCCCCTGTTGACCATGTCCCAAACCCGGCGCCTGACGCGCTTCAGGTGCCGGCAGGCGAGGCGGCGCATGGCGAAGAGGCTGTCTCGCATGGGAGAGGCGGTGGAAGCGGCCAAAGAGTTACTCACATTGTTCGGTAGCTTTCTGCTCCCCTGCTACAAGTTTTTAACCTTTAGTGGTTTACTATATATATATATATGTATATTTAGAAAAACATAGTTGGCGAAAAGTTGAAGTCCTAACATCCAAGCGAAATGCACCAAAGATTATGCCTCATGATCGTGATGTCATTTAGTTTCATGCTACCCCATAACCCCGTTCTGACTGTTTCGGCCCTTCTAGCAACTGGGTTAACGAACTGGGACCTCAGAATGTTCTAAGGGACCGGGACATAAAGAAGTTGTCTTGAAGACCGTAAAGGCCAGCCTATACGTCGAGGGTGTGACGTGGCGCTTGGGTTTGAAAGACATGTTGAGTCACTTGAAAGTGGCAGTCACCAGCCTGTGGCTAGTAGTTTGAGTGCAGGTGTACAGTGTGCGCTTCAAACGCAAAACTGAAACATGATCCATGCCCTTGTGAGAAGACTCAATACAAACACAGAAAACAATATGGGTTGAGACAGGGCGTAAGGTATGCTCGAAACCAGCTGCTAGTTGAGCCATCCACACCGCAAACCACCGCTATGTCACAAAAGCAATAAGGTATGGCAAGTGCGGGGCGGCAAGCTCGGATGGTGGCACAACACAGTCAATGACCAAATCAACTTCAACACACAGAACAAGCGGAACATGCCCCCTCTCAGCATCACTTGAAGTGCAAGAACCCCTCCGAATCCAAACAGCTCGCAATATGTTGGACTCTGATCCCATGGACCGGCCGTAATGACTGGTTGGTGTGCCAAAGGCCTTGCCCAGGCTGCATGTTGCTAAACTTGCCAGGCAATCAGGTCGATGGCAAAGCTGCCTGCATCCACTGACCAGGTGATTTCACATGAAACAAGCGCATCTCCAGTTTCCCTGAACCTTCAACACAAACAAGGGGAAGTGAGTGGAGCTTCCCCTATAGTTTTGGAAACCTGAGGTTCGAAACCCCCCGCCTGTAGGCCAATGGCAGAAGTGGGTATTTTCATTTTACTTGTTTCGGCTTTTCATCGTGAGATGTGTCTACGAGTTGCATGCGGATATTCGAGCAACCTTCATGGGACACAATACTGGGCCTCTCTGGGACACGAGGCGTTCTCTTTGGCTACCGTGCTCGGATGTGAAACTTGGGCGAGGTGTCGAGTGAGCACGGGCCGCACAAGGCACCGCAGAAGCTGTTCCAAGGTCCTCAAGCAGATCGTTACTGGGACAGGTGATCTTGCAATGTGCTATGGTGCAAACAATGTGTGGCATCGGCTTGGGAACATTGTTTGACAGCCGTGTGCCGGATATTCTGCAAAGCCTCCACATGCAAACTAGCATTTCAATGCCTGCCTTCCAGGACTTGATAGCTGCAAAGCCATTTTGAGACTATGCGCCACATGGATAACTGACGAGCAAAGTAAATAGAGCGATGCATGCCGCTGTTCTAACTATATATAATATAACATATTATACATGTCAAGTATGTTGTGTACCTCTAAACTCCAATGAACACACGGAGCTGGTCAGAATGCGCGAGCTCACTCTCCCATCCCCTGCACTCCGGACATCTCCCACTCGCAGCTTCTTCGAAGTTGCTCATGGGCATGCACCAGCCGGAAGCATGGCAAACCAAAACTTTCAGCCAGTGGCGACTTAAGGGCACCGTTTCACATAGGGTGAATTCAAGCAAAAGGCCGACCAGAATGTATCATACCCGCATTGCTTGTTGCATCGCTGAGATGTGCCGTGTTTTTACTTAAAGGCTTACGGCTCCTAGCAAAGCAATGTAAGGAGAGGCATTCTTGTAACAAAAGGGGTCCCATTGTTGCACATGAAAAGAAGGATTAATTGAGCTGGTTGTCCTTTGAATGCCCAGGTGTCTGGTTTGCTGGCCAATAAGATTGGGTGTGCTGCTGTGTTCCTTGCAACATCCAGCGCAATGGGCTTTCTGGAAACACACACACACACCCATGATGAACATGTTGAAGCTAGCCATGTTGATGCCACAATCGGTGTTAGATTCTTGACCTCCAAACAATATTTTAGCCATAGGTTTGCTTTAGAATCGTTGCCAACCTAAATTGACTCACCATAAATGGAAAGACTCGTCAACTCACCAACCTGAAAAGGAAAATGCAGACTTGCAAATTCCCGCATTTTCAACTGTTCAACCATGGCCGTTCTAAACAGAACAAAGCTGCTTTCTTTCGGTTGTTATTTTTGCTTCTGGAAAGAAGACCCCCTGGAAGAAATGCGGAGGTTATGCCTGCAGCTTCCGGCCGGGCAGAAAACCCCGGTAGCCCGGCATCAGGGGCCGGATCTGATCCACGGGATGGCAGTCGCGGTCCCCCAAATGGCGTGTCCTTGGAGCGTCCGGGGGCGATGTCGGGTGGGTGCCGTGAGAAGCCGGCCCTTCACAAACTTGTCCAAAATTGAGCTGACTTTTTCGAAAATGACAACCTTGACGGTTAAACTTAGGCCGGTGCGTATTGTAATGTATATATATACATTTATATATTTATATAATATATCCCACAGCCCTGCTATTGCCATGAAACGGTACAACCTGCCGGGGATAACCTGACCATTCGGGGTAAGAAGCGATGGAGCAGATGGGTGATTGCTTTTGCTGGAAATCAGTCACTGAGTTTCTGATGACGAAGTGGGATCGTGAACTGATTGGGAGGCTCATGCTTTTTCCGAACAAAGTTGAATCGAGAACGACACAAACTCATACAGTAGATCGCCCCTGGCTTCACATCCTGCGGCTCAAGTACATTCCACTGGCCCAAATCGTTCCGTGATTGCAGGGAAGAAACATAGATCCACTTGCTGTAGGCATACGCCCCGAGAGTTCAAAACATCATTGATGAAGACTGGTTTCTTGCCACCAACAGCAGGCAATCAATGCCACATTTGGCAAACATCAACAACTACATTGAAGTAAGCAATGACCACATATCCCGGCACGTGACACATGACATGCTCTCGTAGCATTGGCCCCTGCACTATGAGACCTTGATCTTTAGTCGAATAATATTCAAAATCACAACAGGGATTTACAGGTAAGGGCTCAGTGTGGTCCAAACATGAAGCCATGATTGTCTAAACAATGCATAAACCAACTTCCCAGGACAAGTCTGACTCAAAACTTCCACCCACAAAACCGTTTCATTCCCACCAATTGCTTCAATTCATCGCCTGTCACTCCTGGGCCGCCGGCAAGCTGTGCCGCTCGCCCAACTGCATCCTTTCTGGCGCGTCCGCTTGGAGCTTGGGATGACTGGCCGAGGAGGCAGGCGCGGACGGAGCGTGGGGGGGGGTCTTGAGTGGGGGGAAGGGTTGCCTTTTTGCCCTTCAAACAATCCGGTGATGCTGAAAACTACCAAACCCCAAGAGGAGATATACTTTAAGTTGGCCCACCAGGTGACGTTCGAACCTTAAAGGGAAATACAGGGAATCCTGGCCGCAAGGTGGTGGGGTGGGCGGCAAGGGAAAAAGAGCTGCCAACGCGCAAATGACAAGTCTTCTTTGGAGGGTGATGGCTCCCTGGAGGACCTCCTGGCATGTTTTGTTCACAAATTGCGCTGAAGCTCCGGGATCTGCACCCCTGTTGGACAAGATCACCATCTGCTGTTGCAAGTCTCGCCGAAGACTCGCATACAAAAGGGCTGATTGCGCGCCTGATTAATTGAACAGTTTGCTTGGGGTGCACGGTCGTAGCCCATCCCAAGTCCGGGTTTCGCCAATGACCAAGGCTACAATGGTGCGAACTGATCTGGAGAATGCGAGGAAAGATGACCCATCATTTGGTAGATTCCAATGCGCTTTTGCCATGAATTTCCTAATCACTTCTTACTATTTGCCAACGAACCCCCAATCATAAAAACCCTTCCAGCTGACCCCAAATATTGCCAATACGAATGTTAAGCTACCCAGTACTAAACCGATACTCAAGTCTCTGGAAACCAGATGAATTCAGTCAAGCTCCCTAAATGCTTTTTATTAGGGGCCACCCTAGCAATGATCAATAGGGATGACTTGCATAAGCGGGTTTTAATTATTCGCAAGGTGTTACTCAAAATCTCAAACCAAATGGTTTGTGCTTGCGTCAGATGTTTTTCTTGTTCGGGTGGCATTAGGTTCCCTTTGTATTATATGGTCTTACTCAACAGCTGTATCCTGAGCGCGTATTTCGTTCAAAGCCAAGGTTGCCTTGCGTGAGCGGTATCTATTCTTAGGTTTCTTGAAGCAACAGGGCTCTCTTACCTGTAAACGTTCTTTGTCAAAAGCTGCATTTTGAACGCTTGCTTTGCAACTCAGTTGGGTCCCTCTTTCCAAATCTGAACCCAACACAAAACAACGCAGTCCGAAACAGTTCGGGCCACAAACCGGGGGACCCTAAAAATATAACCTCTCCAAGGATTGCTTTATTTAGACGGGGGGAACGGCTTGTTAGAGACCGGATTATACACCTGACTAAGTTGATCCTTCCCACCGATGGAAGGATAACGCAGGCCAAAAACAACACGCGCACACACACACACACAAACAGGGTGTCTCATTTTGCCAAGGGACTCGTTTGGGTTGTTTGGAAAGGAGACCAAAGGGCAAACCCAAAGCGCCATTTTGAGATTCCCAGAGCTTCAGGACACTCAACTTCCACAAGTGCGCCACGCGCACATCCGTGCCTCGCACGGAAGTTACGGTGGCCCGTGTAGCACGGGCCACCAGGGCCGGCAGTGCGCGTCCTTCAGCGTTTTGAGAAACAATGCGTGCAACACACATTGCTTTCGACAGGCCCCACGCAAAGTGGATCCCAGTTGACTGCGTAGTAGATAACAATCCATTGTCTCTTTGATTTATGATGGGTGGGTGGTGCCCTCGGTTACCCGTCTAATGTCGGTACCCGGGTACCTCTCCTTTATACAAAAACGCTCAGCCAAAGGCGGTAGTACATGGCCACGCCCATCGTAGAAATGAAGAAGGGGTACCCGATTCTGCACATCTCTATGGATTATAGGAATTCCCATCTGTCTTCTTGTCCACTGGTTCTTTCCTGAGACATCTCTGCAAACAACAACCACTCAGGCGACAAACTTCCGAGGGGTAGCACGTGGCCCCCCCAAATAAAATGTAAAGAGTACCCAATCGTGCAACCATTGTTCAGGCCAAACAAACACAATACTCTAAACCAGCCAATACACCTCACTGCTAAGCTAGTACTAGAGCAAAGCCAGTACTAAGGCAGCACACAAATACTCAACCAATTCTAAAACAGTACTGGGCCAACTCCGAAGAATACTCACACAATGCAAAGCGAGTACTACAGGTGCAAACTTTAGTCACATCAACTTTGGAATCTTGTTAGGCGCCTATGAGGAGAAGTCGATGCGACGGGGTCACAGAAAGGTCACCTCAATCCTTGCGCTACAATTCAGAATGCAGGAAATTTGCAGCAAGAAAAACTGCGCAATGATCGTACCGTTGGAACAGAACAAACCTGCAGGCAGGCCAAGGGATCAAGACTTTCTCTCCCAACATAAGCAGTGTGATACTCGTCCTGCAAGCTTTGTATTTCCGGCCGTGCGCTCCACTCATGCTGGCTGTCTTCTTCGGAACTCAGAGAATTGCTTGGCACGGTTCATGTGCTAAGCCAAGCAGCGCGATCACTGGCGCTTGACAGCGCGCCAGGACCAACTACCTTCAACTGAAACTGTCCGTACAAAGGATGGCTCTTAGCGGCAGCGGTGTGCAAATGCTGAGCCACAAACAACGTGCCACCGGCCCCACTTGTCCGGAAGAGGTGTGCTTGAAGCTGCAGAGCATGAGCCACTTGCCGCGGGAATGTTGGTCCGTCTGTAGGCAAAGAGGATCGAAAGGACCGAAGTCAACCGAAGCAATACTAAGCCAATACTAAACCAATACTAGGCCAGAACGAAACTTGGGAAAGGCCCATCTGACCCCCGAAATGTTTCACATTCGGCTTTCTCTGTTGAGTCCCAAAGCTTGTTTGGGGGTGGGGGGCGGGCCACTTATTAATAATTGACCCACATTACCAGAACATAGAATCACTGCGAGCGGTTCTGAGATGTTCCTCAAGATTATCCCAACCTAGTAGCGTCCTTCTGGTCTGGTGAAAAAGGTGCTGTCAATGTGTTACATGGCCAAAGTGTGTTGTTTCAACCCTAGGTGCTTGCCTCCGCAACCCAGCGACGGCTTATGGTGAAGGGTCTATGGCCTTGATAATCCTCTCCTAAACGTGAATGGTCAAACAACAAGTGGGTTTCACACAGCATCCCAAGGATGCAAAAGACACAGCTAAAGTTTGGAGTAAACGATCAACCTATCCAACAAACTAGTTCCACAATCCGCTAGTCCTAATCCAAAATCGGTCGTGGGGCACCACTCAAGAAAACCACTTGCATCTGGCCTTGGATCTTGTGGACTGACTTTGCACAACCCAGCTATACGCGATGATGAAACCCTTATTTGGGGCAGTGAACAAATCATAGTTTGTTGGCGTGTCGACACATACCCAGCTTATGGTCTCACGTGAAAATGATTCCCGCTTCCGAGGCGGCAGCTGCTCGCCACCCATCCAGTTGTACTTGGGATCCTACGGGCAAAGGCATGGTCAAAGTAATAAGCTATACTATCGGGCTAGCAGTTAGAATATTTTTTTAGAGTAAATGAAAATGCACATTTCAAAAGTCTATCAAAAAAATGAGTTAGAATAAATAGGAAAAAAGTCTGTTAGAATAAACAAAAAAAAGAAGATAGAATATTTCAAACAAAAAGAAGACAACAAATATAATATTTCAAAATAAGAAAACAACAGATAGAATACTTCAAAGTAGGAGTTTCTGCTATGAACAACTACTCTGCGATAAATGTCCTAGCTGCTAGCCCGTTGCTAGATGCTTATATATATATATATATACGGCTTTCAGCAAACCATGTGGGTCCCATGATTTTCCATTTGGGTCCGTCTCTCTTTCAAGGGTATATGCAAAACCAAACGGAAACCAACCGTTTTGAGGGGCCCCCCTAAGAAAGACACACGCATGTACTTTTTCGGAGCTCAAATGCTCAGCCCGACGGGCCATGCCCCTCTCCCACAAACAGATAGAATATTTCATATACAGCAAATTCTCCAGAGACTCAAACGGTACCGAGCCCAAAATATTCATGAACACCTTTTTGGGGGGGGATAAATTACTAAATATAGAGATAGTAAATATTGGATTGCTTATTTTTGAGGGTACCCCAGTATATTCCAACAAGGGGTGGCCTTCCTTTCCCTTTAACCCAACCACAAACGGCACCGAGCCCAAAATATGCATGAACACCATGGGGGCGCACAGTTAGAATACTCGTTCTTGGCAAAACTTCATCAGGTGATGAATCGTAGGCATAATGAAAGATTTCGAGATAGTAAATATTGTTTTGCTTATTCTTTGAGGGTCCAAAAGCGTGGCCTTCCTTTCCCTTTAGCCCAACCCCAAACGGTACCGAGCCCAAAATACAAATGAACACCATGGGGTGGCACTTTAGAATATTTGTGGCAAAACTTCATCAGGTGATGAATCGTAGGCATAATGAAAGATATAGAGATAGTAAATATTGATTTGGTTATTCTTTGAGGGTCCAAAAGCGTGGCCTTCCTTTCCCTTTAGCCCAACCCCAAACGATACCGAGCCGAAGCTATACATAAACACCATGGGGAGGCACAGATAGAATATGTGTTTTTGGGCCGGAAAACCTTCATCAGGCCACACTTGATTATGTGTATATATAACAGAGAGAAATAGCAAGCATTGGATGGCTTAATTTTTAAGGGCACTTCAGTACACTCCAACAAGGGGTGGCCTTCCTTTCCCTTTGACCCAACCCCAAACGGTACCGAGCCCAAAATATGCATGAACACCATGGGGTGGCACAGTTAGAATATGTGTGTTTGGCAAAACTTCATCAGGTGATGAATCGTAGGCATAATGAAAGATATAGAGATAGTAAATATTGTTTTGCTTATTCTTTGAGGGTCCAAAAGCGTGGCCTTCCTTTCCCTTTAGCCCAACCCCAAACGGTACCGAGTCCAAAATACAAATGAACACCATGGGGTGGCACTGTTAGAATATTTGTGTTTGGCAAAACTTCATCAGGTGATGAATCGTAGGCACAATGAAAGATATAGAAATAGTAAATATTGTTTTGGTTATTCTTTGAGGGTCCAAAAGCGTGGCCTTCCTTTCCCTTTAGCCCAACCCCAAACGGTACCGAGCCCAAAATATGCATGAACACCATGGGGTGGCACAGTTAGAATACGTGTTTTTGGCAAAACTTCATCAGGTGATGAATCGTAGGCATAATGAAAGATTTCGAGATAGTAAATATTGTTTTGCATATTCTTTGAGGGTCCAAAAGCGTGGCCTTCCTTTCCCTTTAGCCCAACCCCAAACGGTACCGAGCCCAAAATACAAATGAACACCATGGTACTTGTTTTTGGCAACACTTCATCAGGTGATGAATCGTAGGCATAATGAAAGATATAGAGATAGTAAATATTGATTTGGTTATTCTTTGAGGGTCCAAAAGCGTGGCCTTCCTTTCCCTTTAGCCCAACCCCAAACGATACCGAGCCGAAGCTATACATAAACACCATGGGGAGGCACAAATAGAATGTGTTTTTGGGCCGGAAAACCTTCATCAGGCCACACTTTAATACATATATATATATATATATAACAGAGAGAGATAGCAAGCATTGGATGGCTTATTTTTTAAGGGCACTTCAGTACACTCCAACAAGGGGTGGCCTTCCTTTCCCTTTGACCCAACCCCAAACGGTACCGAGCCCAAAATATGCATGAACACCATGGGGTGGCACAGTTAGAATATGTGTGTTTGGCAAAACTTCATCAGGTGATGAATCGTAGGCATAATGAAAGATATAGAGATAGTAAATATTGCTTATTCTTTGAGGGTCCAAAAGCGTGGCCTTCCTTTCCCTTTAGCCCAACCCCAAACGGTACCGAGCCCAAAATACAAATGAACACCATGGGGTGGCACTGATAGAATATTTGTGTTTGGCAAAACTTCAACAGGTGATGAATCGTAGGCATAATGAAAGATATAGAGATAGTAAATAGTGATTTGGTTATTCTTTGAGGGTCCAAAAGCGTGGCCTTCCTTTCCCTTTAGCCCAACCCCAAACGATACCGAGCCGAAGCTATACATAAACACCATGGGACGGCACAGATAGAGGCGGAAAACCTTCATCAGGCCACACTTTAATACATATATATATATATATATATAACAGCGAGAGATAGCAAGCATTGGATGGCTTATTTTTTAAGGGCACTTCAGTACACTCCAACAAGGGGTGGCCTTCCTTTCCCTTTGACCCAACCCCAAACGGTACCGAGCCCAAAATACAAATGAACACCATGGGGTGGCACAGTTAGAATATTTGTGTTTGGCAAAACTTCACCAGGTGATGAATCGTAGGCACAATGAAAGATATAGAAATAGTAAATATTGATTTGGTTATTCTTTGAGGGTCCAAAAGCGTGGCCTTCCTTTCCCTTTAGCCCAACCCCAAACGATACCGAGCCGAAGCTATACATAAACACCATGGGGAGGCACAGATAGAATATGTGTTTTTGGGCCGGAAAACCTTCATCAGGCCACACTTTAATATATGTATATATAACAGAGAGAAATAGCAAGCATTGGATAGCTTATTTTTTAAGGGCACTTCAGTACACTCCAACAAGGGGTGGCCTTCCTTTCCCTTTGACCCAACCCCAAACGGTACCGAGCCCAAAATACAACTGAACACCATGGGGTGGCACAGTTAGAATATGTGTGTTTGGCAAAACTTCATCAGGTGATGAATCGTAGGCACAATGAAAGATATAGAAATAGTAAATATTGTTTTGGTTATTCTTTGAGGGTCCAAAAGCGTGGCCTTCCTTTCCCTTTAGCCCAACCCCAAACGGTACCGAGCCCAAAATACAAATGAACACCATGGGGTGGCACTGATAGAATATTTGTGTTTGGCAACACTTCATCAGGTGATGAATCGTAGGCACAATGAAAGATATAGAAATAGTAAATATTGTTTTGCTTATTCTTTGAGGGTCCAAAAGCGTGGCCTTCCTTTCCCTTTAGCCCAACCCCAAACGGTACCGAGCCCAAAATACAAATGAACACCATGGGGTGGCACAGTTAGAATACTTGTTTTTGGCAAAACTTCATCAGGTGATGAATCGTAGGCATAATGAAAGATATAGAGATAGTAAATATTGTTTTGCTTATTCTTTGAGGGTCCAAAAGCGTGGCCTTCCTTTCCCTTTAGCCCAACCCCAAACGGTACCGAGCCCAAAATACAAATGAACACCATGGGGTGGCACTGTTAGAATATTTGTGTTTGGCAAAACTTCATCAGGTGATGAATCGTAGGCATAATGAAAGATATAGAGCTAGTAAATAGTGATTTGGTTGTTCTTTGAGGGTATAAAAGCGTGGCCTTCCTTTCCCTTTAGCCCAACCCCAAACGATACCGAGCCGAAGCTATACATAAACACCATGGGGCGGCACAGATAGAGGCGGAAAACCTTCAGGCCACACTTTAATACATATATATATATATATCTAACAGAGAGAGATAGCAAGCATTGGATGGCTTATTTTTAAGGGCACTTCAGTACACTCCAACAAGGGGTGGCCTTCCTTTCCCTTTGACCCAACCCCAAACGGTACCGAGCCCAAAATACAAATGAACACCATGGGGTGGCACAGTTAGAATATGTGTTTTTGGCAAAACTTCATCAGGTGATGAATCGTAGGCATAATGAAAGATATAGAGATAGTAAATATTGTTTTGCTTATTCTTTGAGGGTCCAAAAGCGTGGCCTTCCTGTCCCTTTAGCCCAACCCCAAACGGTACCGAGCCGAAGCTATACATTGTACACCATCGCGGGGCACAGTTAGAATAGTTGTTTTTGGGCCGGGAACCTGCATTAGGCAATTAATCGTATGCACACATAAACACATATATATATATAGTAGATATGGATTTGCGTTTTTGAGGGTACCCCACTATTCTCCAAAAAGGGGTGGCCTTCCTTTCCCTTTAACCCAACCCCAAACGGTACCGAGCCCAAAATACAAATGACCACCATGGGGTGGCACAGCTAGAATATGTGTGTTTGGGCCAGGAAACCTTCATCATGCATTCAATCGTATGCAAATATATAAACATATACAGATTATACACAGAGAAAGTAAATATGTTGTTGCTTAGTTTTTGAGGGTACCCCACTATGTCCCAACACGGGGTGGCATTCCTTTCCTTTTAACCAAACCCCAAACAGTACCGAGACCACATATGAATAAATGAGACAGTTCGAGTAATCCCAAATCTTGACATGCCTGTGCAAATCCTTGGAAGTGGAAGAGACAAATAGAACAATCTGTGTCAGATACAAAGGCTGCGAGGTCTGGAAAATGACCTTTGAAAGGAGATATTGGCAATACTAAGTTTAGTCCTGGCAGTCCAAAGCAAGTTGAGAAGTGTGCTATCAGAACAGGTTTATTTTGAAAATCTACGGCCCTTGCTGAATTATTCTATCTGGTAAAAATACTAAATTTACTATTGGCAATACTAAAGTTAGTACTGGCAATACTAAATTAACTATTGCGGCAAAGCTACAGTACCCCCTCTTCTCGTAGCCAAAAAACCTTCCAGGATACGTTTTTAAATAAATAATTTTACAGTTCAAATCCTTGCTAAACTTTACCAGGCTTAGCATTGGCAATCCAAAGTCTATATTGGCAATGCTAAATTCAGTACCGGCAATAGCAAGAATGTCCTGCCAATACTAAATTTACTATTGGCAATGCTAAAATTAGTACTGACAATATACATGAGTACTATTCTCAAACTAAGTACCGGCAATGCTAAAATTAGTCCTGGCTCGGAGGACCTGATTTTACCGCCCGCGTGCAACTCCAAAGTTTCTACCTTTGAGCTTTTCGTGAAAGCGTTCGAGCTTCCCCCCCCTCTAAGCTCATTTCTCACTAGCAATGCTTCATGGACATCTGAGACATCACCATCTGCTTTTATTATTCACTTCTTCTTCCTTGACCCCATGCATCTGCGCGGCTCGATGCCATCAAACGTTTCGACGCCATCAATTGGTGTGTGAAATTGCCTTGTGACCCAGCTTGCTGAAATATTCTGTGAAATATTCTGTCTGACAAAACATATTCTATCTGAATTATTCTAAGTGTATGCTATCTGAATTAATCTAAGTGTCACTTGTGAACCTAAATATTCTAACTGATGTTTTGGGATATTTTCGGAGTAAAATATATTCTAAGTGAGGATCGGACGGAGTAAAATATATAAGTGCTAGCCCGATACTATAAACAGATATATTATGTGTCAAAACCGGGGGACCCAAGATCTGTGGTATCCTTTTGGTTTCTCTATGAACCAACCCAAACAGTTGCCCTCAAAACCAAGCAAACACCACACACACACACACATGCACTCGCATGAGCATGACTTGAGCTGGCTTTGAAGTCTCCGCGAGGTGACACCCCAGCTTAATTTGTTTGGCCCTTATAGTATACTGTTCCAACAATGACGTGGGACAAATAGAGCTTGTGCCTGGGGTTCGTGTATTTTGGTGACTCCCCCAATGCCGCTCCCAAATTGACTAGGGAGTCAGGGAAAAACAAAAAACACTGTGATTATCACGTGGGGTTTCCTTGCACGGGAAGCAGTCGGTGGAAAAAAAAATGATTCCGCATCCGAGAAACTGATGGCTGCCCGCACGACCTTTGCAGAATTCGAATTCAGAGCTCCAAAATGGTTTGATAGACCTGGACAACCAGTATACTAGTATGGTGGAAAGGACGTGGCCAGCATTGCAATCAAGACTGGCCCAAATAGCATTCTGTCAACGCAGGGAAGTAATGAAACTGCCCCTTGGATATCGCAGCAGGGTTTTCGAAGGGCAATGCTGCTGGGACTTGAGAAGGGTGGCACGGTTTGCAGTTCAGCTCAACAATTACATCCCCAACCTGCCAACCCCGTACAACCCAAGGGAGGGAACAAGCCCTCTTGAGTGGCTCGTAGACGTCCATCAATACACCACTATCGACAAACAACATGAGTCTCTCTGACATATGCAATCGAACACAAGGAGAACCCGATAGACGGCTGCCACCACTCTCTCGCCTCTTACAGACACAGGTCAATGGCCCTTCTGGGCCATCTTGAGTAGGCGAGAGGCTAGGACAAATTTCGGACAACTATGTCACCTCGCCGTTCATTAATCATACCTCGGATTTCCCAATGTGGCATACTCTGGCAACGTGCGCGGCATACTCTGTCAATACTGAGCTGGATCAAACAAGCAAGCTGCTGAAACACTGTACAAGCTGCTGCATGTAACTCGTCCTCCAAGGGAAAGCTGCTTTGCCCTCAGCATTTGTCCCTGACTGATGAGCGAGGGATTCCTTCCAAAGGCAGCTTTTTGTTTGGGAAAGGAAGCTCATTCTTCATGAGTCCGCGACACGAAATATCGGGCTGAGGAAAAGAAGGCATAACCAAGGGCAAAACCCTCTTCCTGATTGGGCTCTTGCACATCTTCCCCAAAGTCCCCAACAGCTGTACTGATCCCTTCTGTCCAACCAGATCTTGGTTGTGGGTTTCTCTAACGCTACCCCTTTGCCCGAATTTGCTGGGGCTGGCGGTTGGGTGGTTCTCCTGCCGGCTGGACGTCGCTCCCGAGCTACTCTTGGTACTAAGCTTGTCATGGAGACCGTGTGACTTCGTTTTAGATAATCGCCCGTGACCTGCTATGCATTTCTCAAAAGCTAGAGCACCTGGAAAGTTGTCTGTAGGAGCAAATTAAGCTACTGATTGCTTCCACAAAAGGACTTAATTATTTGAGAGGCCTGGGCTGTCCCAGAGGGGTCGGACCCTCCTAGACAAATCCACGAGCATCCGACACTTGTGAAGGACCTGTGTGTGTCCCGCCTCTACAAAAAAACTCAGAACCCGAGAAGCTACCTGTCACTGATCCCCGAGCACAGCTGTCCTGCTGCCACGTGCGCCAGGTTTCGCAGTCTGCGAAGGACCGTAATTTCCTGAGCAAGCCAGGGCGTGAGGAGGCCCAGCAACCGCAGCAAGGTGAGCCGTAGATGCTAAGATTGATGCTTGATTGGGCCAGAGCTCATACACTTTGACTCACAAACCCGCTGGGCCGTTCGCACAGCAATCATTCAAGTGTCTAGAAAGTCACATCAAGGCATGCAATACGAGGTGTGACGTAACCTGTCACCGAACACATCATCGTAGAGGCTCAGCTTGGTGAACAAGTGCTGTTGGATTCTTTGTAAGGGGGGCAACAGGGACTGGGTTCACAGAGCTGAAACGACCAAGGAACTCAGCTCAGCTCATAGTGTGCCCGAACTCAGCCGGAACCCGAAAAGCCTGGTGGCATCAACCGCCGGGTTAGTACGGAGCAACACCCAACGTCAGTGGCCCGACCAGATTGGCTGCAGTGGGCAAAGGTTTGATGATAGTATGGCCATCTGATCTGAGGTCCCCCAAGATCATGGGTCTCTGACTGCGCCCGCTGCGTGATCCAACTAAGGCTGCACAAAACAAAGAGGGGATTCCCTGGGTTCCTACCATTCTTTGCAAAATATCGAAAGCTGGCAGCAAACCACGGAAAGCCGAACCCAAGTCCCAGTAACAGTTACCTTTATTGACATGGAAGCGCAAAGTTGTTCGCTTTCCGCAAGCAAAGTCATCTTCCAGAGGGTCTGTGCATGACCACGTTGGTTGCTGGAAGCGAGGGGGTCAAATTCAGGGACCCTTCTTGGTCTAGACCTCGTAAAGGCGGCACACGTGACATATCACATCGGTAAAAAAGCGCAATTTTGGGGACCCCCATCACCGCCCCCGTCCATGGTTTCCATTGATCCCTCTCAGGAAGCGCACCTCTCCCAGCACTGCAACTCTCCACTGGGCTACCGACTGCGGCTTGTCCGGAGGCCGGTTCCAGTGGTAGGCCTCCTCCTGTGACAATGGAGTCTATGCCGAATTCCACCAACGCCAACCAACCAACCAACCAACCAACCAACCAACCAACCAACCAACCAACCAACCAACCAACCAACCAACCAACCAACCAACCAACCATACTTTTAGACAACCATCCAACATACAGTTACAGAAAGTTCGACTGGCTGTTGAAAGACCACTGTGACTTGTGAGGTCAGCATGATTCGCAAGCAACACATCGCGCAGAGCCACGATGGAGAGAAAATATAAAATATGTCCCTCAATGAGGTTTAGAATGTGGTGAGTAAGCCCCATGTCCAAAAAAGGTAAGCTTGGTGTGGCAGCCCTTTACCACGGAAGGTAATAGAACAATTGAGAGTCGCGCATTAAAGCTAAAGGCTTCAATGAAGGGTTATTTGAAGCACTCCCTGTCAAGCTGTGCCGCTGTGCACAGCATACTTTTGTACATCAAACATGGCATCCAAATACAGCTGCTGACACAATTGCCTGATTCAAGCTGGAAAAAAGTGACAGTGAAGTTGGCAAAGTGCTTATGGGAGATTACAGGAGATGTCTTTCCAGAGCCCTGTCAACCTGTGATTTGCAGCAATTGCATGTGTGTTTGCCAAGTTGAATAACTGCGAAGCCCATGCATTAGTTCAGCCTAATCAGATGAATGCCAGTTTGGTGCAACGCCTGCAGCAAGTATCACTACTGGGGCTGTCCAACGTGGAAACCGGGTCAATGAAGGGCTTCCTGGGCAGGGGCACTTCCAGAATGCTGGGTTCACCTTTGTTCAACTTTAAAAAAAAACGCAAACGGTCTGCAAACACCAAAGCAAGCATAGTTGTGAGTTTGAACATAATCATACTACTTGCCCTGGTGGCAAGGTCCACGTTCGAGTTCTCTCGAAGATCCTGCGTGAGTTGGAAGTCCAAAGGCCGGATGTCGCTGGCCATATTGTTGATGACTGTCGACCGCGCGCCATACACCTCAGAAAACCAGTGAACAGCTATGGTCTGAAACACGCGGATCTTGTTGCCGCACGAATTACACGGTGCCACAAAAGCAGAGACCCCTCCAAATGGGCCTTGCCATGTTGTTGTTTTCGAATAAAGCAACAAAGCAGAGGATATCTCTTTTGTCACACATTCCCACATGCTGGATCATGTAAACTGATGTTTTGAATCAGCCAAATACGCGGGCTGGTCATTGATTAACCCACTCTGGTAATCGCTGGTATCATGTCAGTTTTAACAATGAACGGAATAACAAGCTCCCATCACTACGTACACTGACCGAGCCAGCTCTTGTTGGCGAGCCATGATACGAGGCGCCTTGTGTGGTCACTCAGCTTGTCATACTATCCCGCAGATTGACACAAATTGAATAAACATAGACTTATTAGATTTCTTGGAGCAATTGCCTTTTGGGAAAGCCTTTTTCGGGCCCCACATGAATGTGCAGAGGAGGGATCATTTGATCAAGCAAATTGGCAAAGTGACACGATTGACTGCAGGCAAGTGAGAACGAAATCAAACATGTTGGACAATATGCAACTAAAACGTGGTCCCGCCTTCACCAGCAGCTGTGTTGCTTAGCAAACTTAGGTGTGCCAGAAACGGGAAGCTGAAAATACTCTGCAAAGCATTGCTCTTTGCTTTGGTTTGGTTCCAGTGCCAGAAGCAAAATATTTCGTGTAGACCAAATGTAGGACAGTCTAGAGTATCCTCGAAGAGCTTTCACAGCTGCTGCGAAGTCACTTGTCTTGACTCACTTGGGTTGTTCTCTCAAAAGGCCTTGTGCTTGCATGAAAAACACCACATTAACAATATGCATAAGAAAAAGAAGCGTAGCTATTGCAAAGAGTGGTGCTTGCGACTTGCTTTGAGATACCATAGGCCAATGCCAAGGCTTTATGAGAACACAGGAACTCCCGTTCACCCCATCTCGCCCAATGCCTACCGGAAACGTGTTCTCTAAACATGCGAGCCTTGTCAGTATCCCTGGAAACCTGTCGTGTGTGTGTGTTCTGCATATCGATTTCTAAGCTATGCATCAATATGTATGTTGCCTCCGGCTCACATGCTACCCACTCAAACAAATGGGGCTTACCTTTCAAGGCCAATGGCACAGACTGATACCGCTCATCATTCAAGGGACCCAAGCTACTGCGCCTGCCCACTCTTGTCGCTGTCAGAAACTATTACAAATGGGTTTAGCAATCTCAAGAACTGTGGAGTCCTCCAACACTGACTAGTTGCTCTAGGCTTTCAAGTGATCACATGGCGTTCACGAACAACGCAGGTTGCCCCAAACGCGCAAGCCTCCTTCCCAAACTTCACTCGCATTTACAGGACATACTCTCAATCGACTCGCGGCCTTCTAAAATGGCAACACCCCCAACAAATCCGGTGGAGTTGCTAATCCAAAACTGGTTGGTCACTACGCAAAGCTGAGACCCCCCCTTCCCAGATCATTGGCCGAGCAGCTGTCTCCGACTTCACCCCCGGAACGAAGCCACGGTACCTTGCGGAGCACGTGTTCATGGCTCAAAGTCTCGCACCTGCGGGGAAGGGGAATCAACTAAGTTGAAGGCGCCCTTTCAGAGTTCTTGGACGGCCGGTTGTGCAATATCAACGAACTATGAGAGAGATTCTCCCTGGAAGAATGCAAGGTCTACTTCGTTCTCGGTGCACTTTGGGATCCGCATTTTGGTCAAAGCCATATTTGCGAACGCCGCTTGTGATGCACCATGTTGAGAAACAGAGAAGTGCGATACTGCAACATTGCGCTAACGGGACTCAATGGAAGCAAGTCGCAGTCTAGTCTTCCATTCCATCTGCCGTTCCCTTTGATAAACCAGTCCTGTCCACAGCTCCTTCACAACATAGGGCGAGGAACCAGGTAGTCAAGAGCTAGAGCAATCTGCGCTATTCATATGCAGTCTGGAAACTGCAACAAGAACCTCTCCCCCGTGTGCAAGGGTCCTTCATCATGGATGCTGATTTGCACACTGGCTGCGCTTGAAGTAAATATGGCCAAGTAATGGATAGTTGAGCCTCCCAAATGGCGCAGGTGACCCAATAGGACACACACACACACAACTTGATCTGTAAAGATCAACCTGGAGAGGGGGGGGGTTCTAACGGACTTCTTTTGGCTGTTTCTCAAAATTCGGGAGCCCTCCACAGGGGGGTTCTCAGTCTCATTTGGGTGCCATGGTCAATAGATCTACGAATTTAGGGGCAAACTTGAGATGGCCATAAGCCCCCAGTAGGGAGTTTAAAAGCCTTCTTTTTCAAGATTCAAGACGGCCTTTGGACAGAATTGACATTGAGGTTTATGTCCACCAAAACATGATAGAGGATGTTGCCCAAAAAGGAATGCAACAAAATCTCACAACGGAAAAGCCACCACGCCCTCCGCGCCCCCTTCGCCCGCCCGCCCGCTGAGGTAGCGGACCCCTCCACGTGGTCTCTACGCAGCTCCTCCAGCGGCCGTGTGCCGGGCACCCGCATCGCCTCGGCGTCTGAGGGAAGCAGAACAAGAAACCCTACACCTACACCCTATGTGAAAAATGGATTTTGGTTTGAACTCTATACATATGTATATATATATATATATTGCATCCTGTAAGCCTAGAACCCTTCTTAACGCCACGGCAAGGCCGATGCATCGCCTGAAAGTCGGCTTTGTTTCTCGATCAGACACACAGACACACAGACACACGGACACACGGACACACAACAGGCACAGACAGACAGACAAACAGACACACAGACAGACAGGCAGACGGACGGACGGACAGACACACAGACACACAGACTACCGTCTGGCATCTGAATCTGAAGCAACGGATTTAAGGTACGGCTTGACAAGGCCGCGCAGCATAGGTTCACAAGAAGAAACAGCCTTGTTGCGTAGGCTTGCCTGGCAGGATTTGCTGCGGTACCAGTCCTTCACTACACAATTTACACAACTCTTCAGGGCTGCTTTGGCAAACCCCAACATCCAACAACATCCAACGCGCACCCTAGCCGCGGGCTTGTCCGTGAACGAATGCCAAGTTTCTCGGGGAAGCCCCACAAAACCTAGTTTCCTTTCGCCGGCTTGAGGCGCCCGGCGGAGTTGGACATGAAGGAGTGCATTGAAAGACCTTGGGGGAGCGGGGCAAAGCTCAAGCGCCTCAGGGTTGGCCAAATGGGCTGAACTTGGGTATCCTTTGCATCCACATTCAAACTCGCCAAAAAAGCACACCTACGCTCAACCCCGATCCAAAGAGCGATTGAAACAAAGGCAGCACAAACGTGAGACCTGTCAAACCTGGTCCGCCAAAAGCATCATGGGGTTCGAGCTCATTTTACCTCTTGGCTTGCTGCTGTTTTGTGCGATGCAGAAGCATCTTTTAATGATGCGAGAGCCCGAGATGCCCTGCTGTCCCCACACTACCGAGCAGGAAACTTGCAGGTAAAGAAAATGAGAAAGGGGTGTCTGTCAAAAGGGAAACGGCTGCCAAACCACAGGGAACCCATCCAACATTCGCTCACTCCTGTTTGTGGAAACACTCAACTCTAAAGCCGGGAAGTTCCGAGGACGGAAGGTTCTGGAGAAAACTGTGTGTGTGTGTCATCCCACGAAGCCGAAGAAAGCTGTCACTCACGCATGGCATCCCACAAGAAGAATATCATGTTATTTCCAGGTCCTGGGAAGGTCCTGGCAGACACGTTTGCATAAACCAGTAGTCCCAAGTCCAGTCCCATCGTATGCGTCGAACTACTATAGGAGAACCTGTCCCTTTTGGCTTTAAACCGGGGTGCACAGGGTGCTATCAAAAACACGCATAGTATATTCCTCAAACAGCGTGTCGACACCAAGGCGGTAGGCACAAAGGGCGGGGTGCGTTCAGGGTGCTCGCTCTGGGTTGGGCAGTTCGTCTGCGTAGGCTTGAACAAAACATCCCTTGTGAGATGTTCGTGCACATTTCGAACGCGCAAGCTGGTGCAAAGCGCGTGATGTGGCGGCTTTCCGGGGTGTGCTCTTGCTGTGGTGGCGTGCAAATTCCGCAAATGGTGGATCTGTGTTGCGTTATGCCGGCTTTGGGAACGTTGGGGCGCTCTCGCACCGTAGCGTGGTGAAGTAAGCTGTAGCATCGGAATCAATCCTTTTCAGACTTTGGGTGTGTGAAATCGAAGTGCGCGTTTTGAGCATCTCAAGTGACTTTGAGTGTTTCGGATTAAGCATCGAACGTGAACCCTGTGCGGATTTTAGGCGGCTCGGCTGTGGTGCGGTGCGAACCTTTAACGTCGAAAGTGACCCTCTGCGGGCTTTGGGCGTGTTGAATCGCTGTCGCTGTGGCGCCGTGCGCGAGTTGACCGTCGAACATGAACCCTCTGCAAACTTCGGGTGGGTTGGACCTCTCTCGTTGCGGCGGTGCGAACTTGGATCATTGAGGTACAGGCCCTGCAAAGGCTTTCTTGCAAAAGATCTTGTAGAGGCTGCTCTCTACAGATCTTGCCAAGATCTCCTATCAAGAGATCCCATCCAACGATTCTGCACACAGCCCCTGCCAAGAAATGCTATCAAGAGATCTTGCGCAGAGATCCTGCAAAAATCCTCTCAATGATATCTTGCGCTGGTCCTTCATAGGCTCTCAGCAAATCTTGCGCAGGCAACAAACCAATCATGTGTGTTCTCTGTATACACATATATTATAGGTTTGTGAGTGGGTCTTCGATTCTCCCAGGCTTGTTTTGGATTGTAACGAAAACAACTTGGTTACGATGTGTGTCGCAAGTTCGCATGTGACTAACCGATATATGTGGTAAATGTTCAGGATACACGTTCTGAGCAAAAACTATTGTGTGCGCTTTTGCTGAAGGCGAGCAGATAATGTTTTTGCGGTTGCTTTTTCGCTCAGTCGTCCGTTCGTTCGTTTTGTTCGTTCGTTCGTTCGTTCGCTGTGGTTAGTTTGTTTGTCAGTTTGTTTGTTCGTTTGTGTGCTTGTTTGTGCGCTTGTTTGTTTCTTTGTTTGTTCGTTTGTTCGTCTGCTCAGGCGTTGGTTTGTTCGTTTGTTCGTCTGTCCATTCGCTCGCTCGCTGGCTTGCTGGCTTGCTTGTTTGCTTGCCTGCTTGCTTGCTTGCTTGCTCGCTCGCTCGCCTGTGTCTGGTTGTCTGTTTGTCTGTCTGTTTGTTTGTTTGTTTGTTTGTTTGTTTGTTTGATTGTTTTTTGCTTGCGTTGTGGCGAAACATGACAGGTTTGGGCTTGTTTTTGCTCTGTTTCTTTTCTCTTGGGGTCTCGCTCCCACGGGAGCGTGTGTGCCGAGCAATCTTGCGCAGGACCTGAAAAAACTTGATGTCGAGAGATGTTGGAGAGGATGCTCTCTAAAGATCCTCAAGCGAGAACTTGTAGAGGAGAGATCCTGCACACAGAAGGCCACGAGAAGATCCTACCCACAGATCCTGCAAAGATCCTTCCACGGAGGCCTTGTCCAAGACTTACTAGAGAAACCATACTGGAATTTCCCTCAGACACATCTTATGCTGAACCTCTTGCCACAGGATAGAAGAGCCTTTAAAAAGGTTTTTGCTTGTAGAGCGCGTGCAAGACCTTCTGTAGGGACCCTGTGGGAATTTTAGGAAATCCTGCACAGAAGCAAGCTAGCATCTGCTACGGCTACTTTCCTGTGTGGATTCCTGTCTCACAATACTTTCTAACTCTTCTTGACCACTGTTTTGGGTCACTCGCCGGGATATGTTTCTTTTTCTTCGAGAAGCTCGTTTTGGGTCTCTTTGAAGGAAAAACAAAGGGACTCCACTAGCTTGGGGGCTTCCCAAACTTTGCAGCAAACCTGCGTGACTCTTTCGCAACACCGACCTGTTGTTGCACAGCTGGCTGGCAGCTTCCCAGGCCCCCGACCGCAGGTGGTCCTGGCAATGGGCAATTTGGAAGCTGACCTAAAACCTACCCTGCCCCCATGGAAAAAGGCCACAAACACTTCCACCATACGGGCGATGTACATGGACACCTGCTCAACAATGATGTACGGTGATTAATGGAAGTGTGAGAGTGAGGGAACCAGGGAACATGGACAATCATGGCAGTAAGCTACAAAGTCATTAGTCCAATTTGTGGGCCCATATGCCGTCAGATTCTGTGATTGTGGCTGGGTGGTTTTCGCCTAAATATGGGCATGAAACCGGCCCTCGCAGCAAGGATAGTCGAGAGCCAAACAGTCATACTGAAATTGCCGGAACATGTCCAAGTCCAACAACGAAGAAGCGCAGGTACCAAGCTAAGGTTGTCGCCTTGCCGTCCTCATGCTGAAAAACAAAATCCTGGACCATGCAAAGTGACGGCGCCCACGCAAATTGACACAAGGACGCTGAAAACGGGGGGGTCTCTTCCCTTGAAGAAGACTCCCCTGCAAATGAGGGTCTTTGTTGGGAAAATGGACGAAGGACACTGCCTGAGTTCTGGAAGTTGGATCACGTCCTCAATTTTGCTGCCAGGAGAAAGGGAGCCCTAGAATGACCTTTTCCATCTGTTCAAGCTCCTCCACCTCGCTTAACTCATAGCATCCAAGGCAAACAACAAGCAAAGCTGAGGGTGGTGCTTGCAATGCAAATGTCAGGCTACCAGTCATGCAGACTTGCAGAGTCCGCAATCGGCCGGGGAGGAGCCGTGTAGAGTCCTTGCGAGTAAACTCCTGTACATCACCAAGCGACGAGGTACGTGGAAAGAATCGGCGGGATTACCTTCCCCTGCTGCAGTTCTTATCAGAAAGAAGAGAATGGCAACATACGTGTGACAACACAAGTTCCTCGTTAGCATGCAAGGATCACCCGATGAAGCTAACCAAGTCATGTAAAGGACAATTGCCAAGTAAGAATTCCCAACCGGGTCCAAAGCAAGACACTCGGAAGTCGGGAGCCTGAGAAGGCCCTGCGGATCAGAGGGTGACCTGGCCAGAGACCGGCTTTTCAAGAAAACAGAGAGGCATTCGTCAACCAGCACCTCACTTCTTGAGTGGAAGTGGTCAAAACAGTCCGGACTTGGCGTTTACCACTAAACGGCTTTTGTTTGAGTCACAAGCAAAGCCAACACAAACTAAGAGACTGGTGCAACTAGAAGATGCCAAAGTGTGTCTTGCTCCTGAGAGTTGAATATGTTGCACCAATCTATCTCTCCAAAACCTTGTGTGCACCACAAGTCGAAGACGCCCAAATCTCAGGGCTTGGCATTTCAAATGGTGCATGGCTAGTGTTTGTCGATGCTCTCCACTGCCCTCTTCCAAAACATGGTCGAGCAAGCATCCGCGGCATGTGGCACTTAGGTTTGGTCAAAGATCGTTTGAATCAATGACTTTCTAGTTGAGACATCACTACCAGGGCCGAATGCAACATGTCTGCGTGACCACAACCTCTAGCATGACGCCATATCTCAATAACATGAACTGCTTTTGATAGTTCAGACTCTAGACTCGACTCAGCTCTGACTGAAACAATCAAAAACAAAACGTGTTGGTGCGACTTGCGTTTTGAGGTTCTGCAACCAGAGACGGCAAGCTTGGCATACCGATAGTTCATGTTCTAGCGAAATCGGGCGCCAAGATTAGCGTGGGCCTGAAGCGTACCGGTCCGCAACTTGCCAAATTGGTCAGTTCGCAGGCTGCAAGTGAAGAGAAGCTATTGAAAGCAAACACCGGCAGGTCTGAGTAGGAAGGCCATTGAAACAAAAACATGACTGAGATGGGGTCATCGCAGATATTGATAGGCCTGAGGACTTTGTTCAACATTGTCCTCATTTCAAAAGGGATCCTCATCACCGTAGTACAGCGGTCAGCAAACCCACGCTTGCTCTTGTGCAGTTTTCTGCACACAGGGATGTGCTTTGAAAGCTGGTTCCACAACTGTGGCGTTCTGTTGTGTATCTTCTCCGTGGTTTGATCTACTGTGGGCACCCTGAGCATCTTGTTGATAGCGAGGCCGAGCTGTACAACAAAGCTGTCACTAGTAGATCCGCGGGGTTCGACAAGTGCGTCGGGCAAAGGAAGAATATGTCGCCTAGCGCTACGAAATGCAGCGCTTGCTGTGTGGTTGAGCAGGCCAAATCAGTGAGATCTTGGCAAAACCTCAACATATCAATGCGCACATGCCTGTCATGTTAGCCAACCTTGGCTAATTAAGCGACGTAGTGTGATCCAAGCCTTCGAACAAATCTCCGGCATGCGCACAACTGCAACATGGCTGGCCAACAGCCGGCATCTACCTGTACTGCACCCAAACACACTGCCTCAACCTCCCAAACCTACCAAATCCCCCAGGCCCCCTCCAAACCCCTTGTTGGCCCTCATGTCCAAATGCGGTCAACTTGGGCCTTCCAAAGAGCACACTGACCCCTTCAGTCTTCCGAGTCGGGATATATAGGCTTCCACAAGATCTGTAGGTGTTTTCTTATTGGCAGTGCCTGGAAGAAACGCGTAATTGTATATGTCGGCATATATTCTTCTAATTCAAACTTGCACTGTTACAAACGAATAGTTAGCATGTCATACGTGTGTTTCGACCTCAAAGCGCATCCACAAATGGTTTCAGGTTTGGGTGGACCTGGTGGATCAACAAACAAGCTCCTCGCAACAGCAAAACACACACACACACACACAGGCGCGCGCGCACATTGTTCAGATCACTGGAAAAGGAAACCCACCGAACCCACCCAAAGAAGAGAAATCCGGTCAAACCGGGAAAACTGTGACAACCCCCCCCCCCCCCGGTGGCGCCTGTTCATGATGGTCTTCCCCGCAGGCGGTCGCAAATAGGGAGGCACGTAGGCCTCATGAATCTCTGGCTGCCTGTTGTTGGTCTCTGGCCTCTTGCACAAACTTCGCGCTTGTTGCGTTGGTTGCGTTTGTTGCCCTGTTTTGTTGCTGTAGTTGCTCTTGATGCTTTCGTTGACAATTGGTGGGGACCTCTCACTGTAAGAAAATGATGATGTCTCACTGTTGTATCCCTTGACCAGTCATCCTGAGCGCTGCAATTAACCAACAACAACTTGCTTGCCAGTACATTGCACAAGGGGGGCAGAGCTTCCCACTTCGGTGAAATTATTCCCCAGAATATAAGCTGAAGGACCACCTTAAGGACCTCGATCTCTTGGTCACATCCGTGCGCCATGGTCCTGATTTCTTTGCCAGAATCATTATTTTGAGATGTTTGCCCCCATTAGCCACCTGTAGCCCAGTGTTGAATGCTGGTGCAGCAAGCCTCATTTTCAGCGATGTCGAAAATCCTGTGGTAGGGACGGGGGGATAGCTTCCGAGTGTGTCCGGGGAGAGGTATTGCTTACGTCCGCTCATGTCCCGGAGTGGCCCGGACTTCGGACTTGGAGGTCCAGGTATTCTCACCGGTTCTCCAGGGCTCGCGCATCATCTGCCCAACCGGCACGCGCCATGGCAGCTGATAGCGCAAAAGTAAAAGGCAGGCTCTGAGTGGTGTTCGGGGTAAGCGATGTGAAGTCCAGAGAAGTGAAAGAGAAGTGAAATCGGCTTGGGATCGTATGGCTGACAGGCACGCTTATATATGGAGCCATTATACATATATATATATATATTATGTATATTATATAAAATGTGAATGTTTCCTGTATCTAGTGAACTTGGTATGCACTTTTGGTGTTCGCCTGAAAGAGTTAATGTGAAATGCGCATGCAGTAGTACGCCGGCCATTGGACCAGCCCCCAGCAGGAGGAACCTGCCTGACCTTCAAACGCAGCGAGGAATGATGCAACATGATGCAATAGACGTACCGATCGCACTTGTGAGCCAGCCGATCGCGGCCATGCGGCTCAGAGGAGTGTAATACCAAGAATCATGGCCAATATCTTGGCCGGCACTGCAACAAATTGTTGAAAAGGTCCGTTTCCAACTCCGGCTGAAACCCCAATACCTAAAAGGGGCCAACAGCGCCTAACAGGGCCTGAAGTTCAGAGTCTAGCCTGGGGTATGGGCCCCCACCACAGGGACCGAAGAATTGCTCATGGAGGGCTTGGATCATGTGCAGACCATGGCTGCACTCCGTTGCTACGGGGTAAACTACGGATTATCCACGGCGATGTGACCGGATAAAATTGCACCTTTTGTAATCAAAAACCTTCTGCTTGTAGTGCATCAATATGTTGTTAAACAGCGTCTTACTAAGGCGGACTTGCCCACTTGCATGTCAAATGTAATATTTCAAGGATTGTGAACTGCATCGTTTCATCATGATTCCCGTCCCCTTCTATTTTAGAGAATCACCCTGAAGACCAGCAGCCCCAATCAAACCAAGTAAGGCACAATAAATCACAAAGACGGAGACAAGCTGCCGGCCAACCTCGACATGGGGCTTGTTTTGAACGTGTACAGCCTGATCTCACAAGAGCAAGCACCCCCGCTCACAGCCCTCACAGGCTCCTTGTAAAACTGTTCGCCACGCGTCAGTCTATGGATGGCCCACTTAATCCGCAGATGCTTGCAGACTGAGATTTTGCCGCGCTTGGTTGTGCGCTCCCAACACAAGAAAGGCCCGGGACAGCCCTGATTAATCAAATAATTACGTCACACAGCTCCAAGCAACACATTTCCTCAAGTTGCACAAGACTATTTGCAGAGCAGCAAAGCATGAAGATGTGCATTCAAAAACGCGATGCAAACAAGTTGTGACCACCTGCATAGCACGTGTTTGTTCTGGTTGGTCAGCAGGCACAAAAAACAAAGATATCCTTGCAGAAACCAAATGCTACAGTACGCCACATACTTCTGTTCGCCGCGCAAAATCTCGTCTGTTCAGCTGGCGAATAGTTGTCAGCTTTGGGCCCTTGGCACTGAACAAAGCAACCTTCCCATGCCAGGGTCAATGCATTCCAAAAATGGCTAAAACGCATAGATGTATCTTGAAAAACAGAAAACACTTTCATAAACAAAGCTGTGATATGAGCTGTCAAATTTGAGCCAACATGAGAGATCTAGGCATCCTGCTTCTTTCGCCTAAGCACCGTAGCACTGATGCTTTGGGGCTGACCAAGGAATCCTCATAATTATTCCAAAGGATGCAAACATCGTTGGCAGCAACGCTAGCCTGTTACATGGCTGTACATGGACCAATGCACCCATTGCTCATTTTGACTACCTGGGATGATGTCACATCGCAAAACCATTTCGCAGCTGTCATTTGGGCTTGTGTCAAACCTTGAGATCGTTTTTGGGATTGTTTTAGCAGGGACACAAGTTTGATCAACCCTTTGGATGGGACCCATTCCCTGTCGACTGATGATGGGCCATTGGCTGTAAATTGAAACCATGAATCGACGGGGAGGACAACTTTGGGTTAGTCTGGAATCATAGAGGGGTCCAACACTGACAGCCAGGTTGCAATCAAAGCCAAGAGACAAGTTGTCTGGCAGAACGCGCTCAGCTTCGAAAAATGCACAGGGGCAAATATCTGCCTGCGCACGATCGGCAGCACTGAACTCAGCGACCCAAAAGTAGATCCTCATAACGATATTATGATTTTACAATACTTGCAAAACATCCTGGCGACCTCGGTTTGACCCCTGGTGTGTCATCATAATTTGGCCAGACCGGATTCCGACTTCAACTCGGCATAATGCTAGAGATTCTTGCAATCTTCGAGCCGCACCGCTAACGGAACAGGGATGGCTGACAACGTGGTTTTGGGGGGAGGCTGGAAGGGGGTGGTCCAAGACATCATGGCCTTCTCGGAAAGCCCTGTGCAAAGATCTACAGTAGACTGGGCCCATGCTAGCCGATTCTAAGCAAGCAGTCAGGGAATGAAACTGTGTGACGCCCTGTTTCAAATTCAGGGGCAACCACTTGGTGTGTATGGATAATAAACCGTCTGCCGCATGAAACTGTTGGCTTTCGCCTTTAAGACATGGCTGGCCACAAAGCATGAGCTAGCGTACCACTCATTGATTGCTGTCTCAGTTCGCTGCGATGAAGCAAACACTTTAGGAAGCCCAGGCTTGTGATGTGTGCAAAGCTCGTGGGATGCGACGATGTGGGACGCATATCCAGGACTTTGTCTCTGGCTGACCGAGGTGCGGCACAACAATCGGTTCGTGTCTTTGTTGGGGGTATCCTTTTGTTGGCTTCTTTAAAGGGAAGGCAAACGGACAATCATCACTTTTGCAAGTTTCCCTTCTTTGGACACATACCCAAATACCAACACAAAACTGCCACAATGCCACATTATCATCCGTACCGGTCTCTCAAGCTCATGAGACGTGCACCGAGACCACCAACGTATAATCTGTGGTGAAGCACTTCAAAGTGACTCGGTGTGTCGTGCCCTCCGCTCCTGTTAGCTTCCGCTTACACGTCACCCTTGACAGTGACACAGTCCCGCCACGCTGCCCCGCCGTCTCCGCTGTTCTAAAAAGCTCACCATACAGAATTCAAATGAAATTAACGAATGAAAATCCCATAACACAAATATCATATAGCCAATCAAGGAGACCCCTTATGAAACTACGACTTGCCTTCAAGCCGCCCCTGTACCGAGAAGATCTTCACAGTGCTTCCAGCAAACCTTTCTGATCAGTCCCCCGCCTGGACCATTCACTAATCGATGTCCCACGGTCACGCACGGTCACGCGGGAGCTGTTGCACCTGGCGTTAACCGGCTTGGGAGAGCTTGTTGCTTCATGATGGTCTGATTTGTGATTGGTGGCGTGCAAGCCCTGATAACCTGCCCTTCCCTGATTCAGGCCAACCGCTCTTCAAGGACACGCGCAGAAGGGCATCCGAACATCCAATAATCAGTTGCGCACAAAGCGAGAACAACAACACTCTTGTGCGGAAATGAGCATCTCCAAGCACCACCCTCACACGCACACTCACTCACACACACACACACACACACACACGCACTCACACGCACTCACACGCACAGATTCACACAGCATGAGCAAGCAAATTATCACAGGCTGTCGACACTTTCTCCCAACCCCACATTCACACATCCACAAACACGCACAGTGAGCACACACTGTGTATGTAAATAAATATGTAAATATATGCAGGTGCGTCTATGTATAAGCTGGTGCACGCATATACCAATGTATTCCAATAGCTGTACAGCAATCAATGCATGCACCAAATGTTGTGCATTCTGAAGATTGCCGCGCCAATATGTTTGCACCATCCCTCAGGTGAAGGAATCAACAACAAACAAAAAAACAAATGAACAAGTTTTGTAGTCCTGGGATACACGCCCCTAATGTATTGCTTAGTCTTTATCTTTAGATTTTATGTGGTTTTAATATATCTCGTTAGCTCGGTACATGAATTTACTTACGCGCATGCTCATATTCATTCACATGTTGTGTGTTGTTCAAACATATTTGTGCAAATCCAGACGTGTGGCATAATATACAAATATATAGATTAAACAACATCTGCTGTCTTGTGCTGTGTATATGTATGCATACATATATATATATATATCATATATATATATATGCGCGGGGGCAGCCCCGTGGCCTGCAATTACCAGGCTGTACGCAGTCATCCGTAGACAGCCAGCTCCCCCAGAAGCCGAGCAAACTGCAATTCCAACAAAGCCAGAAAGCAAAGAACTCCAGAGGACTTTCGTCGTGGGTAAGCTCGTTGAAGCCCGTGAGCTCGTCATCGCAGACCCCCACTAAATTTGCATGGGGGAGGAATAGGCACTCTGTTTTTGGACCCCGCCCCCCCCAAAAAAAAACTGGAAGTCTCGGCAATTTGCCCAAAGGAGTATCCAGCCGGCGCCTTTGGCATCTCTTGTCAGCAGATCTGAGTGGAGCAGCACGCCGCCGTCAAGGGAGTGGCCTGATGGCACATTTCGATGGGTCGATGGAGGCTCTCAGCGGCGCCATGTGGGGGTGTCTTTTTTTTCGGAGGGTTGCCGTTTTGGGATGAATTGAAGTGAAGCAGAAGGAACATTTCAGCATTTGGGCTTCTCCCATGTGGAGAGGACGCCAGCCATCTTTCGAGGGTATATACCATATCAAAGCTTATATCCAGGACATGTCTGGAACCACTAGCTTTGCCAGTGTGAAAGTGGACGGGCTGGAAAAATACGTGCTATTCTATTGGGGAAACCAGACTAGCAGGGACGGAAATGCAGGGACCCGTGTATCCCCCAACCTTCCCCAATCCTTGCTTGACCGCACCCACGCGCCACTTGTTCAAACTCGTACTCAGTTTTCCACAGTTCGCGGCTGAGCACTACTTCAACAACCTACTTGCTCAGTCGCTCCAACAATTCCAGCTTCACTCCAGGACCTTCTCCCATGGAATCGCTCATTTGTTCAACGCCTGAGCTTAAGGACTGAATGCCTAACTCCAAAATCTCATCGACTGAATTGGTACACTGGCCTGACTCAGGTTCGCGCCATTCCTTCTTGTGAGCCCTTTCACGTTTCTTGCTGATGCTCGTGGTGAAAAACTCAATAAGACGAACAAAATGCTCAAGAGCCAATCAAGATGGCGCAGGTATTCCTTGCCGCCAACCGCACCAAGAGACATCCTGCCAGGCACCCGACGTCCGAAAGAATAGGCTAACTTCACGCATCAAGGGACCATGGGACTTCTTTCTCGGATACATAGAGTCTGAAAGGCAACCTTGCTTGAGAAGTCGAACTGCTTGTTGCAACTTAGTTCCTGAGTGGATAAACCAAAAGTTAGATCTATGAGCCATGAGAATCGCATATTCCCCAAGAGCACACCAATCCCCGATAGGGAAGCTTGCGCTGGGCCCTCTGATTTGATCCGAGCCGGGAAGCCGGGCAGTCCAGGTCGGCCAGGGAAGAGCAAGCCTGAAAGTGTTTGCCTCGGACCGCCGAAACGGAAGGCGACACGGACGGGACTGATGGGCGGGGGGTTCTCAAGATGGATCCCGTTTTGGCTACGGCAAGAGAAGACCAAAAGGAAAAACGCCATTCTCTCGACCGAATATTTTTCCTCACCCTGGTACAGGCAGGAATGAGCCCAAAGCGTCGTCCTTGGACAACTGCGGTTCCTTTGACAAGCCTTTGTAACCGCTTGGTCGGTACAGAATTCTTGGGAATACCAGGTAAACGGAAGTTACTTCCTGCAAACCCAAACCTATTCCGGCGCCCCGTTCATTGAGGGTGCGCTGATTCACCGTGATTGCGCCACAGCAAAATGACTTTCCTTCGCTGGACCAGATCAATTTGCACATTGATTGCGGCACTGCGCACTGGATGGGCCATTCTGTCAGTGGCGCATGCGAGCAAGACTTTTGATCCTGCCGATGAAGTCTTCGTCCTGGTAGCAGTGATGGAACCGAGGGTTTAGTCTGAATGCGAGGTCCTTCGCCATGTGGTCCAGCATGTGTAACTTGGGTCTGACCTTGAAAAGCAGTACGCCCCGTTCTGTGGCCATCGATGCCAGCAGGACTGCTTGAAATGCCGAATTTGGCAATTGCAGTCGACACTGCAGATTGCAATTCAAAATAAGTCTTATGAAGTCTGCAGCGCTGGCGAACAGACGTGGGTCCATACAGTACAGTAAAGTGCAGTGCAGTTATTGGTCTTGACTGCGACCCTGGACACAAGTGGGATACAAAGCTGTGCCTAAGTTTGCAAAGGCGGCTCAACGGCTGCTGTTTGCAGAGCTTATGATTGCCACACCCAACTGAACGAGAGGCACGCCCTTGAACTGGGCAAGACGCACTAGCCTACTCAAGCATAGTCCAAGGATGTCTATAAACGTTGAGGGTTCAGGCAGCAAGCTCTGGCTGCCTCTTCACAGGCAAGCATTTGAGATTCCAGTCCAGCAAATTACAGTACATGTGGCACCAAAAAGGATCCCGTGTTTGGGGTTGACCCCCTCTTTTAGTGGGGAACCCGCCAAACAAAAGGCAACCAAGACAAGACGGCCTCCACTAAACACTTTGGGTGTCCCCTCTGTTCAAGGGTTTTGTTCCAATGAAGTCTGGACGAAGGCAAACAAGGACAGATAGGAAAGCAAGGACCATGCACCAACACGATGGCAGCTAATGAAAGGCTGAGCAACGTTGCTTTCATCAAGCATATAGACCCAGCTTTAAATTATCGAACAGGTGGAATCCCACTGAGCTGCGGTTTTTGGTGAGCAGGCATGTCCGGGGTTGAACAATGGCGAAATGGCGTATCCGGAATACAGGGCTTCTCCGAGGACCCTGGCCCGAAGGTTCCTGTTAAAGGGAAACAAAGGAAACAAAAGAAACACCAACTGGTGATGTACCTGTAGAATTTGGTTGACTTACAGCTCAGAGCAACCCTGAAATAGTTCGTTTTGCTGTGGTGGGGGGAAGCAAAGGTCGCCCTGGCCCTATGCGGATGGACAAAGTTCTGCCCCGGTTGGGATGAAACCCTGCGACTACCGGCATAAACCGTCTGGTGCGAAGTGGATTTTGTCCATCCAAATTATGTTGGTTCAAGAAAAAGGAAAGCCCGCCCAAATTCTGGCAAGCCGGATGCCAGTGTTCTGGGCCAACCGCAAGCCAATGGACTCCGCAAACCAGTGTCTGGATGGTTTGCATAAGTTGTTGGGGTCGATTCGGGGCCGGGAAGTGCCTGCAAGAAGAACCCCAAAACATAGCCGATGACGCCACCAAAACCCTTATTTGCCAATATAGAATGTCTCTCTGAATCTTTCGTTTTAAAGACTAGCGGTCGTTTTGAGGCGATTTTCCTGAATATAGTCTTATACAGGCATGGTTGGATTCTGCTCCAATGATTTACACCTTAAAATGTAAACAAACGCCAAAGTGCAGGATAGCATGTATCTGGGCTTGTCTTAAAATAAGGGGAACCCATGGAACCCTGAAAAAACCAGGTGGCCTCCCTATTCCTGAAACGCCGCCGAGGCTTCAGCGCACCGCCTCCTCCGACAGGCCATAGTGGCTCAGTGACCTAGGCAGGGCTTGGCTCCGGACATGGACCCACAAAACGGTTGAGGTGTCCTGTCGACCTTCCTGACAAAAAACAATCAACGGGGGAGTTGGGAGTTCCCGCCATTTGGTTGGCCTTCACCACAAGGTGGGGTTGTCCAAATAAGACACACCGGTATCTCGGTGAGTATATACAAGTAGCAAGGCTTTCCCCTGAACATGCCTGAGAGTCCCATGGTGTGTCTAAACCATGGATGTAACCTTTTGCAAGGAGCAAAATCACCCAGGGTACAGGGCACCCTGGGAACTAACCGAGTAGACAGGCCTGGAGCACCATGTTCAACTGACACTCAAGAAAACCCTACATGCCGAACATTCGGGAAAGTATTAGGTCAGGCTAGCCTGGTTGGGTTCAAACATAGTAACATACAAGTACATTGTGTTAAACGGGGTTCAGCCAACGCGTTGGCTCCTGCGGCGCCACACGCATTGTGGCCATGTAATCCAGACTAGAACCCTTTTCCGTAAGAGCCTGCTTACCGTTCCTTGACTGAATACTTGGTAAGCAGGTCTACGGTACGGGGGAAACAACTCCGCGACACAAAATAAAGACAAGAGCATTCAAACAGGGCTGATCAAAGCTCTGTCAGGTGGGCTGCTTGGCTTGAATACCGCAATTCCTCCCATCCCACATGCAAGCCCATATTTGACGGATGGAGAAGCTTGGATGGAACACTTCGAAACAGGTAACAATCGCGGCCATGCGGTGAACCTGCAAACATGCATTTCGTGAATGCAAGTCAATCCCGCTCTTGTAGTTGCAATACCGCAGAAAGCGAGAATTGTATCTGACAATTAATGGCTAAGTGATGGGCCTGTCAAAAGGCACAACTCCCTCGCTCAAAGCAGCTTTGAAGATTTGGGAAGATCGGCACAACGTGTCCCAGATGTGAAACAGTTATTCTCGACGGCAGAAACACAACTCTCATCTCGGTAAGTACAGCAAAACAGGACCAGGTGCCCTCGCGCATCATGGTATCTTTGGCGTCCTCAGTCGGCACTGATGCGAAATCTAGCAATACTGTGGATGGAAGCACGGCTTTCACACGGTTTCACCCATCCCAACTGGGCGCGGATGAGTTGATCATCGTGGATTGCCGTTGAATGAGGCCTCCCATCCTGGGTCAGAATGAGGTACCCTGATGCACCATTCCAGGCTTGCCTACGACGCCTACGCAAGAGAGGAAGCAGTGATGCTACATTGCCTACGCGAACATCATTCAGTTCCCTTTTTGTGTAAACCCTTGATTCCAGAAAAAAGTGCTGGCCATGTGGCTTCCCTTTAAGGCCAAAAGCTTCAAAATGAGGAGCCACTCCTCCGAGTCTGAATTGAGGCGTCGACCCTTCTCGTTTCGCAGTCTCTGCGCACTGCTCGCCTCCAAATACTCCTTCATTGCCTCAAAGGCATGGCCCATGGATCCGACTGTCTCTTGACACATGCAGTACCTGTGCAACTTCCCCCAAATTGAATATGAATATCCATGTAAATGTGTACATGTGTTTTCAACATGTGCTCGTAAAAGATCCTCTGTGTTTGATTGTAGGTAACATGCCGGATGCACAAATCAAACATACGACGCATGGCCGGAGCCTCCAGGAAATTGCTTCTTCTGGCTTTTGCGGTGTTGGGCTGCGAGTTGGAACAGTAGAAGCATGGAACTTTGGCCAAGTTGCAATTGTGTCGGGGGGGAGGGGGGGGCGAAACAAATGGACTGTTATTCAAAAAATGTGCTGGACAACGCCTGTCTGAGCCCGCCAAATTGTGTGGCCATCTGGTTAGGCGGCCATGCGCTTTGAACGCATGACCACCGGAAATTCGAGAGCCTTCCCAACGTCAACACGTGCAATCCGTTCGACTGAAAACCAGTTGCTCGCTGAAAAATAGTGGCGCGTTCTCGTAGAAATAAAGAAACCTGACAAATCGGTCGGCAGGCCTTGTCTGTCTCAGAGTAGCAAGCTCAATTTGGCGCCGTGCATATTTAGAACTTGTATGCAACTTGCCAGCTGCCACTTCTTTGACACGAGGGCAATCCTGTGAATACGCTGAAGAGAAAATAATGATATTTTTGGTTGGGAAATTTGTGCTACTTCTGGACAGAGAGTCTCAGAGTCGATGCCCTGCCAAGCATTAGAACATGTTCATAATTGATATGGTTCACCAGAGGTCCATCCCTGCCTGTTTGCAGCCCCTGCCTGTCGGTGTTCAAGACTCACGCGCCAGCCTCAGTGGTTTCTCATGCCAGGGGAACCCCAACGCCATCCAAACCACGTGTTCGGACGTTGCTTCGCAGAACACCTTCGAACATGCCGTCAAAAGGGAGCTTCCATGCAAGCATGTAAAGAACTGCTTGGGCGCGGGTAGGAATTCCTTGCGTGCCTCATCCCGAAACCGCTCCTCTGGGTTGCATTGGCAAAAAGAAGCCCAAAATTTCGGAGCAAACTCAACCACCTCTGGGTTAAAGCCTAATTACCTGGGGGGTAGTCAAACAATGGAACCCAAAAGACGATGCCAACGTCAATGGTGATTGCCCCCCTGCTAGCATTGTTATAAGTGAACCCACTTCTAGAAGTACATGCTAACATACTGACTTGGACATTTGCATCACACATGTACTAGGAATACGTTTTGTTTGTTCCATTTCTTGTTGGATTCCGATCAAAGCCATTCACAAGGGGTGTAATTATTTGACAACAGTAACCCCCATATTCACCGCTCATCACAAAAGCCTGGTCTGACAGCGCTGCCAGGCTCGCCCTTTGGCTTCCGCTGGGTCCTTAATTTTGAGAATCACACATGCGATAGACTTGTCAAGGCTGCCGATGGTGAGGCAGCGGCGATGGCTGCAAGTTATGCTACACAAACATGAAGCGCCTGTTGTTGTTTCAGGCCGTTGCTGCAGTGATAGAGACTCTCGTGCCAGGTAGTCAAATGTCGGCTATGTTGAATGAACCCCTTTCCAACATCTGTGGCCCTGCACTCGGCCCATTATTCTCAAGAGAGGTCAGCGAGGATCCTCCCCACCGTTAACCCTTGAAACAATGTTTATGTCAACCCCAAATGAATAATAATAATTTTGTGGATGACCCCCGCATTGCCAGCCTGGGCCCCTTTGGAGTATCTCCAAAGGGGCCCACAAGGTTTGCCAGCATTTCGTCATAATTTTTCCGTGTAGCACCCAATGAATCCACTTCGGGTGGATCAGCTGAGCATCGAGGCTCTGCAAGGCTGTCGCGCCAGCGCCAATATTCAACTCAGAGTATAGAGTCAGTCCCTTGTCATTTGCCGATCATGCGTGAACCGGCGCTCATGCGGTCATCAATGCATACTGACAGTCACTTGGTTAAGTAATGCTGTTACCCTATTTCGCATAACAAGGTATTTGCTGCAACAAGGCGTATGCTCCAAACAGATTGCACACAACATGTGTAGTGCTGGTTGGCCGGTCCGTTGGAGCAAACAGTGATTGATCATTGGAAACCATTTCCCTGTAGGAAATCTGAGTGGTGAAACCGAACCAGCTGCTCTTGCGTACGAGGTTTGCATGAATTGGTAGATTGGCAGGTGCTGGGTTGCTGCAACCACAACTCTACAAGCAGCGAATGACTGAATTAGCCATTGGTCAGGTTTGGCGTGGTATATTGAAGATGCACCGGCCGTGGTACACTGACAGCTTGTGACGTGTGAAGTCAAGGACTCGGGCCGAAGGCGTTGTAGATTCTCTCCACAACTGCCACCTCGGAGAGTCGGCCCAGAAGAATCTGGCCATCTAGCTTCGAAGATGGTTGATCTACAAGGCATGCCGAGACACTGTGCCAATCTGAGTCTGGGCCAACAAGAAAGTGTGCAATTCCACGACTAGATTGTTCTAAAGCATTGCGAAAGGAATTGGGAAACCAGTCGGGCCCAATGCAGAGAAGTGATGCCGGTGGTCCGCTTGGACCAAATGGGCGGCCTCATGGATCAGACATATAAAGGCCCACTCAAACCCAGTGGATCCGAGTTGCAAGAAAAGTACATAATCTTCAATTGTCCTTTTGGTTTTCAAAGGGTGGTTCCCTTGTGTTATATAAGTAAATGGGTTCACTGGGAGAGATGTAGCAGGTACGCCCGACGCAGTCGGCAAAAACAACATCCGCGAAAAGCTCCCTTGCCATTCGGATGCCCAGGCGTGATGTATGCAAATCCTTCAGCTTGTCGGACTCTTTGCCACTTATGCCTGAACACAGCTGTCAGAAATTCGATGAGCCCTTCCTCCACATAGCTCCTGGCACTTGGCCAGGAAAGAAAAAGGGCAGTTGATTGATGGTAGAGGGAGAATCCCGCATAAAAGGAAGGAATAAAGGCAGCACTGGCTGTCTGGGAATCTCAACACTGAATCCGTTGGGATCCGCGCAGGGTCTGCCACGAGGCTCTCGTACTGTACATGCAAAAAGCGCTCGGCCTCCTGGAGAAAAAAACGAGACGAGTACTGGATGCATGTGTGGTGTTTTTGAGGGTATCTTTCTCACCTTGGTCTAAAGGAAAGCCAACATTCTGGGTTGGTATAGAGGGAAACCAATGGAGAGAGTCTGATTTGGGGTCCCCCAACCGTTTTCAGCCAGCGGTGGATTTCTGTTTCACAAACAAATAGCCTGACCTTGGCGACTGGAGTTTCCAAACTTCAGATTCAAGCACTTTCAATTCCCTCTCCTGGCTGAGAAAGGGGCGCCCGCTACAAAGGACCCAGAAGCAGGGGGGAGGAGGTGGGGCCGCTGCGGCATGGATTGGAAAGGCTCCTTTGGACGGTTAGCACCTTGCCCCTGGAACACAACCCTTCGGCCCCATATCAGCGGCACACAGCTAAAGTTGTGCCAACTATGGAAAACCCCTGCATTTATGTAACATTCCGTTGGCAGACAGCCAATGTCAGAAGCGTTGATGAGCCCATTTGGCTGAATGCAATGCGCAAGGTAACCTCCTTATTGAGAATGTGCCCCAGACTTCATTTTAGTCATCCAAATCCATAGGCATGCAGCGTCCCTGAATGGGTAGCTTCGTGCTCGCTTCCATTGAGCATAAAACACTCAGGGGACCCGAATGCTAACGGATCCCCAAATACCACCCTCTGAACTCCCTGCAAAAAGCCAAGCCCTCGCAAAACCTCAAAACCAAGTCAAACCTGATTACCCCATGGCCTTGGCCACGGTTCAGAGCATGGCTCAGCCAAACGAATTTCTGATCTTGTTGTATCAGCCCCATGGGGCAAGAGTTGCGGAGTTGGGGCAGTTCAAACGAGGGTTCCGGGGAGGGGATAGGTTCGAGGCGGTTCCGAGTTCTCGCAATGCCGGGGGCCAGCTCCAAGGAGAGGGCGCGAATGTGCCTCAGGCTGTTGGTGATATCGCCTGAGAATGGTTTGAGTCCTTGTGGCTTCCCTTGAAATACTTTACCGACCAACAGGGGCTCCAAGGTTTCGCAAAACACAACATTGATTCCATTCATGTTCAGTTGGGTTGCCGAGTTGCCCATTGCTGATCTGATTTTGAGCTTGGCGGCACGCACATCCCTTCTCCTCTCCTCGTTCTTTGGAAGAGCACCCGAAGCCCTGTCGCGCCAACGGGCCAAGGGGGCGATTCATCTAATCCCCAAGTGACCTTTTAATCTCGGATGACCTCGCTATTGCACAAATTCCTGTGCACACCCAGAGGATCCAGTTGGACAAATTGAAGATCACAGGCCCTCCATGCAATGGTCCACGCAAAGCCGCATGTAGGGCCAGTGAGTAGGTTTTGCCAGGGGCGGTATGTCCTGCTCGAGGAGAATCTGTGCTGGCTGTGCAGAAGAAAGGTATCACAATGCCTCACATCTATGAATCCCCTTGAGACAGCGGATAAAGTCCTCACTCCTGCGTTTTTGACATGGACTCGTGGAAGGAGCGTCTCAAACTGCAGATCACAGCCACTGATTGGTTGAAGCAACGAAGCGAGACATGTCAACACAAGCAGATTGAGGCGCTCGACGCCTGCCTCTGCACGGTTTCACAAGCTTGTACAACGCTGCGCAACAAACATAGGATTATGATGTGTATCCTGCTTGCAATCGCTGAGACGACCGTATGGCACAAGTATGGCTGCACGACTCAGGACTGAGCCCACAAACAGCGCGCCGGACAATGCAAGTCACCAGGCTGTAGCCCGTCTTTGATCTTTCAATTTATCCCGACAGAAACAATTCATTGCTTTGACTCCTGCTGTCTACCTATCTCCGCTTTTTCATTGCATTGACTCCTGCCGTCTACCTATCTCCGCTTTAGTCGCGAACCTGATGGGGTCTAAGACCATTGTTGTAAAGAGTCTTGTGGGCTACCTTTTGTTTATGGTCCAAAATTTGGCCGGAACTGTACCCTACTAACCGTCATTCGCCCAGGCATCTATTGTAGCCTACTCGGAGTTTGGATTGGTCCAAAGGATGTCCGCATGCTTTCCCTTTGTGCATCGATATATGTAAGGACAAAGCAAGGGCCGCCGTTGGATTGAATAGAAATGCCTGGAGAGCATCCGGCAATCAAATCGATGGGATCCGCATGCGCCTTTCGAGCGCGTCTGAGAGATATCTCAGCGCTCCTCGGCCCACCTGCGTGCGACGCAAGGAATCAAAACATGTCAGGGCAAACCGCTCGATCCCGCCATCTTGCAAAGACTTTGCTGCAACCGACAACAAGCGGGATGCACCCTGCGCTGTAAAGTCCAAATACGTGGCATAAAGCTCTGTCCCAAGTTGAGCCTCTGCTCCTGCCGTCAGACTCCTGCTAAGGGGGGCAATATATGAGCTACAGTGTGTGTGTGTGGGTGGGTGTTCCTGTCTGTGCCCGTGAGCGTGCTTGCGTTGCGTTGCATCGCGTTGCGTTGCAATGCGTTGCGTTGCGTTGCGTGCGTGGGTGCGTGGGTTTGTGTGTGTGTGTGTGGGTGCGTGCGTGCGTGCGTGCGTGCGTGCGTGCGTGCGTGCGTGCGTGCGTGCGTGCGTGCGTGCGTGCGTGCGTGCGTGCGTGCGTGCGTGCGTGCGTGCGTGGGTGGGTGGGTGGGTGTGTGTGTGTGTGTGTTTCTGTGTGTGTGTGTGTGTGTTCGGGTGTGTGTGTGTGTGTGTGCATGTGCGCGTGTGCGTGTGCGTGCGCGCGCGTGTGCATGCGCGAGTGCGTGCGCATGCGGGTGTGCGTGCTAGTGCGCGTGTGCGTCTGCGTGCTCGTGCGCGTGTGCGCGTGCTTGCGCGTGTGAGTGTGAGTGCGCGTCTGCACGTGCGTATGCGTGTGCGTGTGCGTGCGTGCGTGCGCGCACGCGCGTGCACGCGTGCGTGCGTGGGCGTGGGCGTGGGCGTTTGCGTACACGTTTGCGTGTAAATGTGCGCGCGCGCGCGTGCGCGCGCGTCCGCGTGTGCCTGCGCGTGTGCGTGTGCGTCTGCGTGTGGGTGTGTGTGTGTGTGTGTGTGCGTGTGCGTGTGCGTGTGCGTGTGCGTGTGGGTGTGTGTGTGTGTCTGTGTCTGTGTCTGTGTCTGTGTCTGTGTCTGTGTCTGTGTCGGTGTCCGTGTCCGTGTCTGTGTCTGTGTCTGCGTCTGTGTCTGCATGTGTCTGTGTCGGTGTCGGTGTCCGTGTCCGTGTCTGTGTCTGTGTCTGTGTCTGTGTCTGCGTTCGCGCGTGCGTGCGTGCGTGCGTGCGTTTGTGTGCATGCGCAAGCGCATTATCTTGCGCGTGCGCGTTCGCGAGCGCGCGCGCGTGGGTACGTGTGTGCATGTGCGTGTGCCAGTGCATGTGCGTGCGCAAAAGAGTGTGCATGCGCGTGCACATGTGCGTGTGCGTTTGCGTGCGTGCGCGTGCGTGCGCGCGCGTTCGTGCGTGCGTGCGTGGGTGGGTGTATCTCTGTGTGTGTGTGCGGTCTGTGTGTGTGTGTGCCAGTGTGTGTGTGTGCCAGTGTGTGTGTGTGTGCCAGTGTGTGTGTGTGTGTGTGTGGGTGTCTGTGTGTGTGTGTGCCAGTGTGCCAGTGTGTGTGTGTGCCAGTGTGCCAGTGTGCCAGTGAGTGTGTGTGTGTGTGTGTGTGTGTTTGTGTGTGTGTGTGCTTGTGTTTGTGTGTGTGTGTATGTCTGTGTGCGTGTGCGTGCGTGTGTGTTCATGGGCGTGCTTGGGGGTTCGTGCGTGGAGGTGGGTGGGCGCGCGCGTGTGCGCAGGCGCGCGGGTGTGCGATTCCCGGTCGAAACTTTGACGAAGCTCTGCTTTTGCCATGAGAGCGATACCCAATAATTGCACATTAACAGGCACACATTAACTTCCAGAATCTTGCTGACGAGCAGTAGATGCAGCAACAGATTCGCATGTAAGTCTTGCAATGGACAACCTGTACATAGTGTCAAGGGCAGGTTTCACAACGGATGTCGATTAAAGGATCTCAAGGAGCATCACTCACAAGTTTTAACAGCCCTTGGTTGATCGCATGCAATCCCCGACCACGGCATCATGCTGGAGATGGAAAGCTCGCAGCCCCACAGCCTCAAGCTTGTCGTGAGGCCTGCGTAGAAAGACCTGCGCATCCCCAGCACCCAGCATCCATGCGCAGATGTGATTTGGTCTTAAGTTGTCATAGCTCCTACCAAGTGAAAAAACAGCATGAATTACAGATCTATGTATAAATATATCTAAATAAGTATACACATAGATCTGTGTACATTGCTTTGTACATCAATGTATGCCGAGTTATACACGTGCGCCACTCGTGCTTAACAGACAAAAGGCTCAGACCGAGATAGGTGGGCAACATGATGATCAATTAAATGATTGCGATCCCTTGCCGGAACCTACTTGCCTTAAATGACATACACATCTTCACGATGGGAACCGGGAGTCATCCAGAGCAGGGTGCATGCATCGCCCCGCAACCTCTTTCAGCAATGAATCCAAAGCAATCCTTCGATCGAGTTGCGATAACTTCCGACTGAACAACAAATGGCTTCTGGCTTCTGAGAAACCTGGATCTTGGATGCGTGATCCTCTTGTTCTATGGTTTTCGAACGGCTCCATGTGAGTAAGCGTTGCCTGAACTCAGCCAAATCTACCCACATCACACACCCGAGCAAGCAAGGCATGTCCAAAGCTAAAAGATAAATTACCAACAAACAAACAAACAAACAAACAGACAGACAGACAAACAGATTGACAGACAAGCAGACAGACAGGCAGGCAGACAGGCAAAGAAGCAAACAAGAGATGGTGAAGGCTGCGCCACATGAGGCAAAGATGTACTGGGGGGTCAAACAGAATCCACACGATTCCCATGATTCAGCGATGTAGGCCAAAACAAACGCACTACGGGCTGATTGAAAGGGACACCTAGATGCTGATGCTGAAACGCTGGTGTACTACAAACATGTATTAAACAGGTGGCAACGGCCCCCCCAAGGTTTGCCCTGTTTGTGGCACCCGTCAGGCAGCTCGCACTCATGATCTTGCCGAATGAACCTGATCGACACTACCAGTTTACAAGCACCATATATTCCTGGGATTCAAATTTGTTACCTAGTGTTCGAGCAAATATGCATACTACCTCAATCCTTGCTTTAACCTAGTAGAATGACAAACCCACTGGAATGACTGGCAAGTCCGGCCGGTCCTCTTGCTGGCTCCTTCTTAAAGAGCAGAGTGAGCCAACCTGGGACAAACATGGGGTCATGTTTTATGTTCAAGTTGGTATGCAAGTGTTTAATGACGACATTTGGTGCACATCAATTCTTTGGAGATCTATGTCCACCAACCGTTTGGGAGGGTATTTTGAAGTCAATATGCGTCTTGCGGATATGGATATGTTGCATGGTAAGCATCCCCAAATAGATCCTGCCCTGCTCAGAACCCTGCCAATATTTCAAAGGTTTGTTGAGCCTTGGGTTGGGGCGTGCAACCGATAGATATGACAGGAAAGCACTTTGACGTGCGTCAAGTTTAGGCCAAGTAACAAAAACAACCCTAGGCCCATCCAAACCAAAGAGGTGCAGCTTCAACGTCAAATCGTGATACACAGCTTGGGTGACCCTGGATGAATTCCAACAAGTGGGTTCTAGTATGCTATTCATATGACTGTCCTTTGGTGCCAGCTCGAATCCTTTTATGAGAACCCGCTGAGGGCCCGCTGACAGCGCAAAGCTTGATGCCGTTTGGTCAAAGCATATTGTCTGTGCTTGACTCAGGCAATGCGTCAGCTTGCAAAGGTCGCACCCACAACGTAGCTGTCACGGCATTCGGATGGTTCCGGAATGATCCATAGATGTCGTTGCGTTGATGTCTTTTGATATTGATAATGCCTGTGCTGAAATGCTCAAATGCACTGCATGTTTGACACAGCTTATCACATAACTACACTGCGTTGATACAACATCTTCTGATCGCAAATGACAGTGTGAGACAGAGCACCCGGGCATGTCATCAACTCTCAGAAGACAGTTTGTCTGCTTGCGTGCGTACTGTAGCTGACAGCACTGTCCATCTGAGAAAAGCGCCGAAAATATACTTTTTGGATGGGGCCCTCTGCAATCGCAGCATCTCTGTTGGTTGCCTAGTGATGCATGCGACGTTTGGTTTCCAAAATCACATGGTCACCCCTTTTTTGCCGGGCTTGTTAAAATGCAGCCTGCAAGATGGGAACTCACAACACCAAAACATGTGCCTGATGGGCCCAAGTCATCGACTCACCGGAGAGATTGAGGCTGCAAGGCGTCCCTAGACATCTAGCCAGCATCAACCGGCTGTGACGCAACACTCGACAGACATCAAAGGACGCCGATGACTGATCGCCAACACTGAGACTTATTTACCTAACTTGGTCCAGTCCAGCAGTTGGATGGGGCAGATAAATCAGCACCATACACAATGTGATTGGACCTGGGCATTGCATAGCTGTCACCCAGCATTATGAGGTGGTGGCGCAATATAATTTGAGCAATCTGCACAAATCACCAGATTCACCACATTGAAAGAAGACATGAGGAAAGACGCTTCCATCATGCTTACGGCCATTTGAGCTGCTGCCCACTATCTTCATCACGCAATCTCAAACCAAAACTTGCCATCCAAAGCGACCACAGTCAAAGCTTTCTGAGCGCTGCTCCACCTGCTCCGCTGGCCGATGCAGCCATATGACCTCGGCAAATGATCAGTGTGGCTCAAAGGTGAACACGCTGGTCATACCGCAGGAACGGTAGCGATCCGCCCACCCACCCACCCACCCACCCACCCACCCACCCACCCACCACCCACCCACCCTCACGACCGCCCGACGCACACGCCAGCACGAGCACCAGCACCGCACCAGCACCAGCACCAGCACCAGCACCAGCACCAGCACCAGCACCAGCACAGCACCAGCACTGCCAACAGCAATAGCAACAGCAACAGCAACAGCGACAGTAGCAGCAACAGCGACAGTAACAGCAGCCGTGGACAATACAGGTATGTCCCGCAA